>JAJHUR010094681.1:4251-19799 GCA_027495735.1 Lutjanus campechanus | reverse complement strand
TGGAGCCTTGTTGCTGAAAATCCTGAAAGTCAGTAAGAATGGATGGACGGACAGGAAGAGGAGTCCGGCTCAGCCCTGCTTTTCCCTAGTGAATCAGCAAATGTGATGGATTGGAAAGTTCCCTGTGTGAGATGGTGTGTGTGGAGTGGCCAGACCTTGACCATATGCACACACACACCAACTATTAGTCTCCTTTCCAAACACAATCTACACACACACACACACACACACACACGCCTGCGAACAGATCTGCAGGGTTGCCATTAGTCACTCAGTCAGGAGTGACAGTCCACAGTGGCTGGTGACTAACACAGGCCAACCTGTTCATCTTCCTGCCACGGCCCATCATCACACGCACTAAGTATCACTTACTCGCCTCCACAGTTTATAGTGGTAATAATACATTGCTCATGTCAGGACAGACACACTGTCTCAGTCATAGAGCGTGGAAGGGTGGAAGGTGAAATGATGTGAGGAGTGCTGGAGTTGTCACTGAGCCTGGAGGAGAGAAAAATGGCTTTTGTTTTATGATAAATTAAAGCAGGGCCTCTCAGCCATGTGCCTTAGAGCCAACAGTCTCCTGGCTTTCAGCGAAAACAGACTCAGACTACCAAACTAATAATACTGCTTATATATTAATGTAAAAAAAAGTAAAACAAGACTTAAACTCAGCCACAACAAATACAACAGTGGTGGGTGGAATACATAAACAGATGTAGATATTCTTAAAGTCTAACCCATGGCGGCAGAGAGAGCTCAGCGCACTGCAGGTGACACATATACAGCATAAAGAAAAACACTGCACATAGAAAAATATGTGCTGCAAGTCGTACACAGCAACACAACTTTTCACTGAGGACCAACTCAGTGACTCACTTACTAATTGCCTGTTAAAAAATGTAGTCAGTAACCTAATCCAAGTATCACAGTATTAAAGTAATGTAACTTGATAACTTTGCGTTACTTTTGGATTACCTCAATGTAAAATATGGGGAAATTGTTTAGCCTAATATAGCGTTTTATGGCTGCAGCTAACGAATAATTTCATCATCGATAAAGCGGCCGATTTTCTGTGGATTTTCTCAGTTAATCAGTTAGTTGTTTGGTCCATAAAATGTCAGAAAATAAAATGAAAAGTGTTGATCAAAGTCCAAGATGACGTCCTCAAATGTCTTGATTTGTCCACAACTCGAAAATACTCACTTAACTGTCAGAGAGGAGTAAAGAAACCAGAAAATATTCACATTTAAGAAGCTGAAATCAGAGAATTTTTTTTTAAATTAAAAAATGACTAAAAACGATTAATCAGTTAATTAATGCTGTCACAATCTTTCCTTTTTAGTCATTAACGATTAGTCTGTCGACCATTTTCTCCAATGATCAATTAGTCATATGGACCATAAAATGTCCACACCATAAAATGCTGAGAGATGTTGATCAGTGTTTCCCAAATTCCAAGATGAGGTCCTCAAATGTTTTTGGGTTTTTTTGTCCACACCCTAAGGCTATTCAGTTTACTGTCAGAGAGGAGTAAATCAGGAAAATGTTCACATTTACAAACCTGAAATCTGCAAATTTTGACTTTTTTTTAATTAAGAATGATAAAAATCGATTATCAGAATAGATGCACATTAATTTAATAGTGGATTAATGATCAGTTATTCATTGCAGCTCTAAGTGTTTTATGTTTGTTGTTAGGTTCATTAGTTTGTCCAGCTGTGTGCATAAAGTACCAAGGGAGGATAATTGATGTCACTGTGTTGACGCAAAGTTTCAGAGCAACAGAGACACAGAGCGCCCCCGTAACCATATTAAGTCATGATGCAAGAGGAGCTTGAGAGATGCTGTGCTGCCAGAGGATGTGCTGACTGAGATTACTCTGAGCAGCATGCATGGGAATGAATAACAAGATAATAGATTTCTGTATATATTTTACTTTCCCCATGATGGTCAGAATAACTGTCAAGAAATCCTGCCAGTTGTTTTTTGTAAATAAACTCACTAAGAAGGTCTGAAAAGTCCCAAAGTCGGTAATACTGGGGGCTCCGGTGTGTGACTGAGAGGGCAGAGATAGTTATGTACATTTTCCACAAACTATTACTGATTGTATGAGCTAATAATTCATATCTTGGCTTCTTTCAAAACTTAAAAACAAATTGTTTGTGTCTATAATCGATCAAAATTATTGCTAGGGACTATTCACTAGTCATTAGATATTAAGGACATGTCCCTACTGTCCTTACCTAATTAATAAAGTCGAGACAAACAAGCGCCAAGTTCAAGTCCCTAACATGTCATGTCATCCTCATTTTGACAGAAAGAAAATTTACTGCAGTATCTTATTCCAGTGATGCATTTCAGTTTCTGAGACACATGTTTTGCCATTTTGGTTTCTGAATACCGACATTTTATCACCCTAACCCTCCGGTGACTCATATAGATGCACCAAGCATCGACCTAGTATAAAGACAGAGAAAGTCTTAACTTGGAGGAGGTGGGTGGATGGATTGCCCAAACAAACAAACAAACAAACACAGGACTTTCACCCAGGAGCGTGGGGTTTGTGTCCCATGTGAAAACTAAAAAGCTGTTAAAAGTTGTAAGATACATAATGTTATGTGTGGCATTTGACTTCCGTCTTGCAGGTTGCTTCAGTGTCATGTAGCTTACGTGATGTAACATACTTATTGCACCCCAAAACATTGTTTTATCCTAAACTTATGCATATTGTGACCATTTCACAGTGTTAACGACATCTTAAAAAGGCTTTCTGCCAGCATCTTACACAGCCACTAAAGGGTACCCTCTGCTTCAGTATTTGTGGCAAAACAGCGTCGGTAGTTGTTAAGCTGTGATGAGAATGGGCTGGATGCTCACATAGAGACAGAAACACATCATACTCAATGAAAACCACGCCCACCAGGAGGGAAAATATGAAACCAAGTGTTTAAACGCAAACAAAGCGACTGTAGCTCACTAAAACCATTAGAACTCAGCACGTTAACAGATTATTTTAGCCACATAGAGAGGAAATATTTCTGGTAAACCTTCTCCTTACCTTGCTTTTCTGATCCCACTGATTGTCCAGAGGTGAAATACTTTAATATGAACAACTATTTAATTGCATCACCAAGTAAAATCATCATCTAACGTTAACAGAGATCAAAACCAGGCTGACCAGGCTGTTGAAGATAGCCGAGTTATTTTCGATGTCTACAGTTTGTCTGGTCAAATTAACAAATGTAATCAGCTTTTAGACATTTTTCTGTTGTTAGCAGACAAAAAACAAGAGACACTGTCACACAATACAAGTCAATGGAAAGCTATGGATTATTTTTCATTCCAGTGTGGGCGGAGCTTAAATGCGCTCTGTCTCTATAGCAATGCTCAAGGACGGAAGTCCCAGGAGGGATTGTGGGCTTTCTGAGAAGAGGAGAGGGTTGTCCCCCTCAATAAATCATAGTGAATATAACTATAGATTTTTAAATAATGTAATAATATGCATTGAAAGCACTTGTTTTAATTGTAGATGCAAAACAATGCACTTTTAAATTTAGAGAGATCGCATCCCCCCTTTCTTTTGCCACACAGTGGTTTGGTCCACTGCCTGCTCTTCTGACACACATTATTGTCAGGACGTGTCTGTGGAACAAACTCTAGAAGTGTGTGCTAGCTGACCTCCAGTAGCAGAGTTTCCCACACATAGACCTTATTTGGGCGAGTGCCAAAGTGTATTTTCTGACCCATCTTGGCAGTTTTTTTTGTTTTTTTTTATCCAAACCATCCGTGATTAGTTAAAGGACAATCTGTCTTCCATATATGCTGCTGTACGGGTCACCTGTTTGCTCTGCTGTGTGTTCTCACACAAACTCTGCAGAGAAACGTAGAGTTTCCTGTTTAACGTAGGCCTGCTTGTTGTGTAAAAGCTTGTATGTGCACCTGGTTGGTGCCGATGTCATTCAGTAGTCAGTTGGTTTCGATCGTTTTAATTGGCTCCATCATTAACAACGAGCCTCCTCCTCATGCAGCTGTGCTGCTGCTGTGAAAACAAAACCATAGGTAAAAAAAAAAAAATCAAAAATGTTAGTTGTGTTTTTTTGGGGACACTTGATAAAACATCTTGCTGAAGAAGGAAGTCAACAGATCAAACAAACAGGACAGGGAGACAGAAACAGAGAGACAAGAGAGACAGGTGTGTGCGCAGTAACAGACCAGAGGTGTGTGTGCGTGCGTGCGTGCGTGCGTGCGTGTGTGCGTGCGTGCGTGTGTGTGTGTGTGTGGTGAGAAGACAGAAGTGAAGAGAAAAGCAAGGTGTGCAGATTCAAGTACTTTGTGACTAAACACTAGAATAAGGTGGGGAATTATGCAGCAATAAAATGCTGAAATACAAAATAACCCCTAGAAATAGGGTAATATTTTCTTTAAAATATTTTTCACAGACAAATATATTTGACACAGACTTGTAAAAAGTAAAGACCATAATCTAATCTATACAGTAATACAACAGTACCTACCTGTTCTCTTCAGGAACTGCTCTTGAGATTTTCTTCTGTTTATGGTTCCTGGACTTGGGACCTTTGTTGCCTTCCATTCCCCCACCTCTCTCTTTTCTCATGTCCTGTCTGGCTCTCCTGTCTACACAGTACACGAACGGCCATCTTTACCCTCTGATATTTCAGACTTGCAGCATTTCTGCATTTGCTTGTGTTTCCTGTATTTGCAGTGTGTTTCTGTATGTCACATGCTGTATGTGCTGCCAGAATGGTGAATGTGTTTGTAATGTTTTATTCATTTGCTTGCTTCTGTCCAGTTGCAGCTTGTTGAGCTGTCTCGGGCACCACACTTACCAGTAGTATAGCCAAAGTGTAAAATTGTGTCCTCTTGAACTGAAACATATGGGAGGCTCGAGGGCTCCACTGCAGTGCTGTTGAACTTCTCTTATTCCTGATATTAAAGCTGCATTAATAGACTTTCCTGCCCAGTTGGTGGCAGCAAAACCTGATTTATTACATGATAATTTGTAAATTTGTAAACACAACATTTTCATGTCCTGTAATAAAGTTTCTACAGTGAATGTGCCGGCACCCATTCAGCAGTATGAGCATTAATTTGGAGTAATCTTTGTGTCCACCTGATGCATGTGAGTCCAGTATTCAGTCTCTTTTAGCTCTGGTTTTGGTCTCCACCAACAACTGAGAAAAATATTTAACCCTTTAGCAGCTTAAGACTTCACTATGTTCACCAGCTAGTCTCTAACTGAATCCGTCTGCTCTTTGGTGCTGCAGATATAGGGCTGTAATTGATTAGTCATCCATTACTGAAACGATTGATTGACTCGACGACTGATCCATTACTGAAACGATTGTTGCTTGTGAGAGACAGAGACACAGAGAGGGTCGTGTCTAAAAGGGAACCCCCAGACCTGCGAGAAATCGTGACATTGATCGGTACAAACACCTTGCAAATCAAGGGTTCCCTTCTAGAGATGACCAAAATAGAAACAAATTTGTGCAGCCCATGTTTTAATTGTGTCAGGTCGCCACTAATAAATTGATAGTAGAATCCTGCATGCAGGAGTGAACAGAGTCGCCTTGGCTTTTAACTGTAATCTAGCTAACAAGCTATGGTACTGAGGTGAATCTTCAAATGTTATCAACATGCGCCCATGATAAGCAAGGTCCGTCTTACAAATCTTGCAGGTAATCCTTTTCTTTGCCACATCGAGGGTGAAATGCTTCTAGAATTTAACCATTTTGCTATGGTTTGTTTACCATCACTTCCCGGCTGGTATTGCGCACACGCACCTCTCAGCAGAGACGGGAAGGAACGGGAAGATGGCTCACTCTGTACTTCAGTCAAGTCAAGTCAAAGTCAAGTCAAATTTTATTTGTATAGCGCCAATTCACAACAAAGTTGTCTCAAGACACTTTACATATAGAGTAGGTCTCGACCACACTCAATAATTAATTATATTTACATCCAACAATTGAAACAAGTCCCCCGTGAGCTCTGGAAAAATTATGTTTAGTTCAGCTCAACATTTTGGTTGCTGGAGACAACGTTAGGAGAATTAAAAACAATAAAGTTGCCCATAAAACAATAAACTAAAAGAGACTAAAAAGAGGGAATGGGTTGGTGAGCCTGTGGATTGGTCACAAATCTGGGGTGGGTGGGTGGGGGGGGGGCGGTTTATTTCTACATAAATTATGTAACTGAAAATATATATTTGATAGAAGCCGACTCCATTTTTGGTCTGAACCACACACTTCCCTGTTGCGTGGGTAAGTTCAGGGCTGTACTTGAACGCTGCCCCCACCCCCCCACCCCTGAGTTGTGATGACTTCTGCACCCTTGGTCACAAAGAGTTACACCCTTCACATTACAGATAATCATTTGATCCATGTAAAAAAATGATCAGTGCAGCTTTAATGTTTGCTGTTTGCCTCTAATGAAAGTTCTCTTGTGCGTTCGTATGTGTATGCTGTAATTTGGCTGAACATGGAACTGCTGTGTGCTGGCATGTCGTGTGTGTGTGTGCATGCGTCCATGTGAGCTGGTGTGTTTTAATTAGTACTTGTGATGTGTAGAGGAGGGAACTGATCTGGCAGGTCTGGAGACAGGGCAGGATTCACGGAGTATATTAGATGACACTGTGATGCTGACACTAAACAATACTGTCGTGCAGTATGCAGCACTATGTCAGCACTACAGTGTGACATAGTGCTGACAAACACCACTACAGCTAGCTTCCCACATACACAAGGAAAACTGGCATCACTAAGACTTACTCCTTTATGAAGCATTCTGTCTAATAAAAACAAATGGTGACACTTTATTTGAAGGGGTTTGCATAAGCCTGACATGACACTGTCATAACCACGACATGACGCGTCATGAACACGAAGGAATCTTGATTCTTTATCGCTGTTGTCATTAAGTGTCTTTCGTTAGTCACGTGATATTTAATTCAAAACTTTAAAGACTGATTGATGATGTTCACAACCGTTTCATCAAAACATAATGAGTAAAAGTGGTATAGTGCACTTATTTTCAATATGACTAAATCTTAACCAAGAAGATATTAAAAGATAATAAGCTAAAAACAATACACTTTAATAAACTGTAGGAGCGGACCAGAGGTGGGGAAAGTACACACATTCTGTTTTTCATCTTATGTGTTTTCTATCTTGTTGCATCTTTTACATCGTTTTTCGTCTTGTGAAGCGTCTTTGAGTGTCCTGAAAAGCGCTATACAAGTTTAATGTATTATTATTATTATTATTGTTCCATCTTTCTCGGCATGTTACGTCGCTTTTAGGCTTGGTTTTATTTTTTGCATCAAATTATGTTGAGTAGTAACAACAGTCTTTTTTTGTTCCGTCGTTTATGTTCCGTCGTTTTTAGTTGTCACATCTTTTTTGTCTTGTAACATATTTTTTGTCTTGTTACAGCTTTTTCATGTTACATTTTTTTCACGTTGTTATACCTTTTATATTCTTTTATATTTTTTATTTATCCTGTTGCTTCTTTTTCAACATCTTTTTTGTTTGGTTACATCTTTTTGATATGCACCGATGGATACACCAAGAAATCTCCTTTTCTGTGTGTTATTGTCCCATCCAGTGAGGCTGTCTTGATGTTGTGAGGGTGGCGCACAATGTTGCAGAATAAAAATAATCAATAATTCCCCTCAAATGCTTCAAAACTGAAGTGATGAGCATGTATTGAAAAGGAGCAGAAGGCACAGATATTTGTGTCAAAATGTAAGCAGTAAAAGTAAAAAGTTGTCAGAGAAATAAATACTCAAGTAAAGTACAGATACCTGAAAATTCTACTTAAGTACAGTAACAAAGTATTTAGTTACTCTCCACCTCTGGAGCTAACATTAACACTGTGTACATCATATATGATCAATGTCTCACTGATAAAGTAAACATCAGTAGACACATGGATTGTCCTCCCTCAGTCCCTTTTGCCCATTACTTTTAGTCCAATTAAATATTATTGTTGCTGCCAATTTTTGTAAAAATAAATATATAAAGCTATTAAAATAATTAGGACCAAAAATCATTTAGGAAATTTAACAGCCTCACTTTTTGTTTAGTTGATTAATCTCACAGAGGCGTGAACAGGTTACATAAACCTTTAAATACATACAAACACCATCACGGAGCTGTAGGACCACAACCCCGGTGGCTTTTGGCTTAGCTGTGCATGAAACAAAGAAAAAGTGACGCGGGTTTCAAACTTCTATGCTCTGTGTACGGACAGTGACTCAAACAATATTTGCAACTGAATTGCAGTGGAAGCCTGCGGGTCTTTGAGCTTTGCCAGCAGCTGATTTCACTGCCAACCACAACCACAGTTTGTCTCCATCCGTGTGTTCACCTCCAGCTTCAGGAGATTATACAGCAGTACAAAACAAAGTTAACACGGTCAGGGAGTAGAATCATCACCCTCACATTCAGATTTAGACTCACCACATTTGCAAAGGTGAGATTTCTTGCAGAGTTGTTGTGCTGGATTGGATTAGTTCTTTTTTTTTATGTCCGTTCACTGAGTCTGCTGCTTGTTGTTCCACCTGCTTTAGTCTTCCTTTTCTTTACAGCTCTCTGCTTAATATACACACACTGACAACATCTTGTCTTAAAGTCCTGTTACTGCCGCCAACATCCTCCTTTATTTTCTTATCAGACTCACCAGCAGATCAGTCAGTGAAGCTCAACAGCTCAGCAGTGAAGCTCAGGTTCATTTACAGAATTCCAAGAGCTAATTGGTTGTTTCCACCAGAGCTGTGGCTACATATTGAGAACACTGAGGTCACGTCCTCAGTATTTTTTCTGGACATTTAGTTGGTAGTTAAAGGCTGATTCTGATATTTTTAGACTTGATGTTGTATATTTAGTCTCACAGAAGAAGTACATGTGAATTTATCATATCATGTGGAGCACATTTTAAGCTTGCACGAAAAAAAAAACAGATTTTTCACATGTGGTTTATCACATTTTTTCACACGTAAGAACATGCTGGTTTGGACAATTCACATGTGAAATATAATATTTTGCATGTGAGATGTATGATATATTTACATGTACTACTTTTGAAAGGGTAAATCTGGCCAACAAAAAAACTTTGATTTATATGTCAACACGTTCTCACTCCGAATTCATCAAATACAGCAGTTTGGTCGGTTTGGTAGTGGTAATGCTGTAGGTAACTCTCTAGCATCAGTTTTGCATGTGAAATGCTTAGCAATAATAAATATACAATATCTGGGTAGACTTTCAAAATAAAAGGACAGAAACTACTTGGTTAAGTTTAGGAAAAGATCATAGTTTGGGTTAAAATAAGTATACTGGTTATGTAAATTAATGTACACAAATTGACATAACATAACGTAACATGAGTTAACCTCTGTGGTCAAGTACTCTGATTACTGTAATAATTGTAAGATAACTCTGCGACTTACTTTAAAAGATCAATGTTGCGCCGTTTCAACAAAGTTTTGTAATCCAGCCTCTAACTTCAGTGTCTTTTCACAATAAATCCATTATGATATTCAGCATCTTTTGTGATAATTTACCCATGTTTCCATGTTAAACAGTCTGCAGGATCCTTTACTCTGCTGTTATCACCATATCTAACCCATGATACTTTGCATTGAGTCTGTCGACCAATCAGAGTGGCTATATGAGGCTGGGTATTTGCGTAACACGAGACTCATCCCATCATTGTATCTATAGATCTACACTACCAGTGAAGCACCCAGACTAAGAACAGAATTGTGTATATCTAATGAATAATGTGTGGATTCTCATTTGCACATTTGGATGGCATGGATAGGCTTGGCAGAACAAAATGCCAAAAATCTTATTTGAATATTTATATATATATATAACTATTTACATATTCATCTGTCATCACTGCAGCATACATATCCTGATGTCCCAGGTTGTCCTGAAAAAAAAAAAGATGTTTATAACTTGACTGTGCATTACAGGGCTGAGGTTTTACAAGCACTTTTACATCAGGAGAACAGGCAAACTGAAAAAAAAACAAAACTCATGGCTCAGAAGCCCTTAAACAGAAGCCAAAGTTGACTTTTGGCTTCACACAGGACACAAACTAGCTGGGTTTCTTTGACCCATCCATCCACCCACCTCGTCCAGATGTGGACTTTGTTGCCAGGTCACCTCGCTTTAAGGGCACATGAAAACATAACATTAGAGGGACACCTAGAGCGTCGTAGCTTTAAGCAGAGCACTGACCGAGCTGCTGTATTTGACATGTTAGGAGCGAGAACGAGAAGACAGTTTATACAAAATATAAGCGAACCATAATTAGGAGGGACTTGGACACATGGACCTTTGTGTTTCAAAAATCTGTGCTACAGCCCTGATTTTGTGAAAATATTTTTTAGTTATATGTAAGATTAAAAAAAAAAACATGTTCATGAAGTTTTTTTATGTTGGTATGTCTGTCTCACTGTCTTTTCTCTTATGTGTATTCTGGTGTGTGTGCTTCCAGGGTGGTTACGCTGCCTACAGATATGCCCAGCCTACTGCTGCCACAGCTGCTGCATACAGTGACAGGTAAGATATAAACTCTCGGTGACACATTTAGGAGATTGATTATGATTATATTTTATGTTCAAGACAGGATGTAATGACCTATAGATAGTAAAATAATCAAAGTGTCATTTAAGCAAGGCTGCACTGGCTTTATTTACACAGCGGTGAGTCTTGAGCTGCATTCACAAGGACAATCAGCTGCAGAGCAAAATGTGTCTGTGCGCTCAAACTGAAGGGCCCCTATGATTCATGTTTGCCTTTTTGTGTTTGCTCTCCAAGATATATTGAAAAGAGGTTAGTTAAATTCAACTTATGGTCCCACAGCCAGCGTGCAACTATTGAATTCAGTCAACTGCCTCCAGATACAGCAACAACTATTTAATGACATGGAATGAAAATACTGTGAACTAATCCCAACTCTAAACAAGGGTCCACGTTCAGGTGACAGCATTGTGAAGATGATCCCCCTGCACGTGGATCAGCAAAAATGACTGAAAACGTTGTAGTATCCATGCCAGACCAGTAGTTGGAGGTGTAACTTTGTTTTTAAATCTCTTTTAGATCTCACTGTTCTTTTAGATCTCACTGTTCTCTCAAGAGCTGATTATTTACGACAGGCCAGTGCAGTGAGATTAAAAAAAAAAAAAAAAGAAGAACATTTTAAGATCTTCAGCTGGGCTAAAATTAGTCTCAGGCTGAGACGAGACAAAGGCTGTTTCTCAGGACCTGAATTTAAGAAGTATGAGAAAATGATCCAAGTGTCACAATGATCTTAAATTGCTCTCATTGATGACTAGGAGACACAGGCTAGACAAAGACAAGATCTTATTTTGAATTTTTCTTTTCCGCTGAGAAAGAACATGAAGTTGAACACAGCAGTTTGAACCACTCTGGAAATTTAAGAACCCCAGAGTTAATTCTCTTGTGTTTCTAGGACTTCAGATGTGATATGGGAGGACTTAATGTCCATTAGAAGGAAAGCTAATGCTAGCTGGGGTTGACTGCCACTCTGTGCGTGTGCTCGGGCTACCTTGGTTCTTCGTGACACACTCACCCAGCTCTGGTGTTGACCTGATGAGTCTGCACCGTCTGCTTCACTGCTAGGGGGCGCTGGGGTTTGGACCAGCTCGCTCCTGAGATCCCGCCGTCAACCTCGCGCTGGAACGGGCACGTCGTCTTTCATGTGCCGCCTCTCATTCAGCAGTCTGTTCAGTTTTGATAGACAAAGACATTGACTCAAATACAAAATAACTGTCTGGGGAGGTGAAGACTTCCACAGTCCTCCTCCGGGTGTCTTTCCTTTCAGAAAGAGGAGCGAAGCCATGACACAGTTTACAACTCCGAGCGGTGTCCTCTCACCAAACAACACATTACGAAAATGTTGTTATGAAATGATTTGCGTGAATAACACATGGTTTTTACAGATCAATTATATGATACAACGCTTCCTGAAAAGATTTCGCCATCAACAGATGGATTTATTGGCAGTTCAGCTTTTGAAATCATGATAAAAGTCAGATATCTGCTGTCATAAAATCCTGTGGTTTGTACATTTGCTTTCAAACAGCTGCACCACCCCCCTCAGAAGTAGATCAAGTCCTACCTTTTCAAGCGATCTCAGCCCATTTGTCTCGTCCACGTCTCGAAAGTATGAACATCAGCATTCAGTGCATTAAAAATAACAAGCTGAATTTAGTCTGCAAGCAGTTTTGTGGATTCCTCTGAATAACTAAAGGAGAGCTCTACTGCGGTAACGTGTTGACCTACAAAGTAGCTAGCGAGCTAACGTTAGTGTGCAGAAACATGTTTATGTGTTGCTAAACCCAGCCCTATCCTAGTCTAGCTGCAGTGGTACTTGCGTTGTAAAAGTCAAATAATTGAGTAAATAAAAGAATAAATCATAATCTCTAGTCGCTCATTATTGTTAACTAATAAATGGCCCGAGTTTAACTGTTGTGTAAAGACAATATCACACTCGAGGTCGTGCTGTTGGACTGAATATCAGCACGGCTGCGATTATCTTTGACCGAATTACAACCGTGATGATACTCAGTCCAACAGCAACTGCTTAACTGATAACTTTCTATCAATCATAATCCAGAATTATCATTAGCCATGTCAGTTATTAGTAATTAATAACTGAGTAACACACAACATCATCAAAGCGTAAAGAGGGAAACAGGTTTGTATAAACAGCAGCAACAGCAGATTAAAACAGGAGCACATCAGAAATATGAGAAATATTTCCAAGAATATATTAAAATGTACATATAAAGTATAAAGTATAATATGACTTTGGCATTGAAGGTAAAAATGATGAATCTACAGATTCAACTCAGTATTTTTTATTTCTGGTGACAGGGTTGATTGCTAACACTGGTTGTTTAGTGAGCACAATAACCCAGATCCATATCTGCTTGTACTGTCTCCCTATACCCGACCCCCATCCCATACATTTAATATAACAATAGTATCCATAGCAACAGCACCACAATGTACAGGCTTAATTCTCCGAGAGACAATGTGGTTGAATCATTGAACCAATACCTCGCTGAGATATCCTCAGCAAAAACCTAACGTTAGCAGCTTCACCAGGTTTATTACAGGTTTATTACTATCACACTGTCTTGCACTGCAGGTTACAGTTGTTAAAGTCTCTTGAGACTTCGCTGTGTGATAATAGAAGTACAACAGAGTCATAGATCTGGTTAATTAGTGAAAATAATATGCTCCATGAATATTAGAAAAGCGCTCAGAGTTGAAATAGTGGTTTCTAGGGCTGAAATGATATTTGAGGGTGTTTTATCTCCCATATGCCCCTCACCATTTTTATTAATAATGGATGTATTCATAACACAATGAATAATTTGTGTTAAATTAGTAAGCACTGCTGTGTAATTTTAGTTTGTAATTGCACGGAACTTGCAGATGTCTGTCCTTTTTGATTCATTATTCATCCTCTGCCTCACTTTCCCCCAGTTTTCAGTTTTTGCGTGAGCTTGGTTTGAATTAAAAATCTTGGATGGCAATGGAAATACCATCCGTCTAGTTCAGCATGTGAAATGATCACAGAGAGGGCTGCGGCTCCAGACAATAGAGCAGCTAATATTTTAGCAGACAAAGTAGATGCACAGTAGTTTCACTTGAAAATAAGCTATCATGCTTATGAATTATGACACTGGCTGTATTTGCCAAAAAAAAAAAAAAGGAAAAAGAATTAAGGGAGACCTTGAAGATTTATTCCACTGCTTCAGTACTTTTATTGAGAAAAAAAAGAAAATTAATACATTATGGAAAAAGAAAAAGAAGTGAAACCAGTGGTCCTCACCTTATTAAAAACCCCTAAATGTGACTATTACTACTGCTGAAGATTCATAATGCACTGTGTTGGCTGTATTGGCTTTAAATGCATTTATATTTACATGCATTATGTAATTCACACTAATTTATAAACTGTACGTCATCACAATGACCAGCTGGATTCACATGAGAATCCATCTTTGATTTGTCTGTTGTTGTTGTTGTTTTTTTGTTTTTTTTTGTTTTGTTTTGTTTTGTTTTGTTTTTTCTGGTCTGCACCAAAAGTTGTGCAGCCAGTCAGCATCCTAGGAGGGACTACTGGCAGCTACGGGTGTGGTTTTAGTTGTGACGACAATGAGAAGCGTCCTTGGAAGCGACTCGCCTTGAACAAACAATGGCAGTGGCTCAAATTTTGTGCAAACTCTGCTATATTTTTAGAGAAGACCCTCTGATAAACCTGCAGATTACCTGTCCAGCAGGCAGCCACAGTCAGAGGCTACACTGTAAAAACGCAAAACATGGGAAGACCCAAAATTTCAAGGCAACACGCTGCAACAGATTTTTGAGTTTTGAGCCCAACTCACATTCTTAAATTTTGAAAAAGTTTCACCAACTACTGATCTTTTGTTAAGATAATTTACCTTTCGTCTTTAGATCAACTTAAAGCTTTGAACTTTATAAACTCAAAACATTGTATTTTAAATAAATATTGAGTAAATTCATTGAAGTGAAAATGATTGTTCTTTTTTCAATTAAAACTATTTAAATTTTCAGGCACTAAAAAATAAAAAAGACAAATCAGGTCTGCTGCTCACTTGATTTCTTTTTTTTATGTCTAAACCTCAAAGATTCAAGTTAATCCAAAGAAGAAAAGTAAATTATTTTAACTAAAGATTATAGGTCAGTAAAACTTTTAAAAGTTTATTTCAAAACTTGAGAGTTTGAGTCTCAACATTTTTTGTTTTTTTAACAGTGTAGCTGTGAACATGGTGGAGCATTTAGCAGCTAAAGAGACAGATATTTTTCTCAGGAGCTGGTGGAGAGCAAACCAGAGCTAAAAGGAGATGTGAATATTTGACTTACATTCATCAGACGTACACAAACATAACTCCAAATTAATGACAGTGTCGCTCCGTGTTGTCTCCTGGTTTTGTAAATAGGCAACTGTTGCTAACACAATCACTGGGGGGTCATCCCTATGTTCCCCGGGTCCTATGTTCCCCGCTGTTTCCCAAAAAGGTCCTATGTTCCCCGCTTTGTATGTGACCCACTGTTGCTGTGATCCCAGCTTTTCCTTAACGGGTCCTATAATATTTAGGGCTTATTTTTTCCACCATAATTTGCATAATTGCTGAATTGTGTGACTGGGGTTAGAGTTAGGTGACTATCACGCTCAGATTAAAAATTCAGTGTGCTATTTTCTATTTTCTTTTGGAGGGATGATCACCGTCAACATTAGGCATCAAGCAACTTCATTCATTTGCAAAAACAACAGCCAATTTACAGCCTGTTCTCTATAGGCCTATTTGGATATCTGCGTCATATGCCCTGTACATAAGCCTATTAAAAAATATATATATAAATAAATAAATAAATAAATAAATAAATAAATATCAACATTATATAGTAGGCTATTTTAAAAATAACAGACTGGGGAACATAGGACCCTTTTTTTTT
>JAJHUR010094680.1:67888-95601 GCA_027495735.1 Lutjanus campechanus | reverse complement strand
ATCTCTAGTTGTATCGGTACCAAGTACCAAGATTTTTCAAATATTTAATTTACTAGATTAGCCAAAAAATCTCATCCATATTACCCGTCTCAGTTGTTTAGTGTCATAAATATTATTTTTCCATTCTAATAATCTTATTAAACATTTGTAAGCAGCATGTAAATGTGTTTAAATGTTTTATACCCCACTGTGATGTAGTTTTAAGGTTTATTAATGTATTTGTATAAGTGGAAGCTGGCGTATAAAAGTAAAGAAAAACAATGGTTAAACACAGTTGTAATAAAATAAAACATGCCTTCACACGTGAATATATAATTGACCCTTCCTAGGCCCCGCCCCTTTTCACTCTGTGTCCCAACAATGACAGTATAAACAAGCTTGGTAGCTAGTTAGTTAGCTAGCATTTTGGTCACATTGGCTAGCTTAAGATGTGACTCTATATGTTGCTTTTACCTGAAAAAGTGAAAGTTGACCAAGATACCACCTGTGTTCAACTGACAGAGCAAAAAGGGGTGAGACATAGGAAAGGGCAACTGTTGACAAATGCTGTGCATTAATAAACACTTAAAAATAAAATGTGCTTATAGCTACATAAGATGACATTGTTGTGTGCCAGAAGCCCTTTGTTAAATCTTAGTATACTGCTTATAAAATCCTAACTGGAGACTCGGGGTAAAGTGTCACCCATACAAATAAATACAAATGAGAGTGCCTATTATGTGCATATAAGTCATGCATATTAATACATTTAATAAAGAAATTGCAGAAAGCGCACTTATAAAATAAAAAGCTAAGAAAAGTTGGTGTGGGTGTTACAGGTTGTTTGGAGCTCACCTGAGTTCAGTTGCTGTGCTCTCAGCTTGCTCCATCAATTGAACTTTAACTCCTACAAGAAGACTTGCATGAAAATGCCTGTCAGTCATCAGAGATGTGCCTGTACTGGCTACTTATTTGCATCTAATCCAGCTTTGGCTGAAATAGAATTCAATCTCCTCTTAATCACAACAGCCCGGAAACAAACAGCACAACTCGAATCGCATTTTGCCTCCACTTTGTATTCAAGATCACACTGGAGGAAATGTGATAGGAGGGCTCACCAGTGTTATTGTTAAGTAGGGTTTTCCACACTTTCCTATCTTTGTCCACAGAGAGGGATTTCTAAATGAATCCTGTTGACTTCCTGCACTTGTTTCACCTTCAAAAACATTGTATTATCGATTATGTGGATCCATACTCGCTGTCCTTATGGCACAGCAAAAGATTTTTGTCCACCATCTTCTCAAATCACACCCCAGATGCCTCCCCTTCGTCTTTTCTTTAATTCCTTCTTTACTTCTTTTGTCAAGTTTGATGTCTTCAGTGTCGCCCCTCCGCCCTCTCAGGATGAACTCTGTGCTCAGTGCAGCAGTGCTGCTGCACAATGTTGTTTTACTCTGGCAGACAATTATCTCTGAGACGCCTGAACAGAGAGAACTGCTTCTCACGACAGTTTCCCCCTACCCTTAAATCAGTCCCTGCTGCCCATCACCCACTAAACGGCACACATTCTTGTCTGTATGCACACACACACACTAAATCACACGCAGGTACGCCTGAAGCATTTTCTTTCTTTTCATTTCTCTTGTATTTATTCTATTAAAGCTGTGCACGCTAAAGTTCATCACACACACATACCATTTCAATCACTGTCACAAGCCTCAGGAAAAACCTCTCAATCAGCCCAACAACAGATGACAGTATCTACAATAAACCAGCCATTAAAAGCTGAGCATATGCACCGCCTTCCTCTCTGTTTACCACTCCTCACGAGTCTTCAAAATCTTTTTATTGACAAACCACACCTTGAAGACCTTGGAGGTTTTTAAACGCGGTTAGAAAAGGTCATGACATTCAGAAATGGCATTCTCTTTGGGGAAATGGCTTGGATGTCTGGCCGTTAAATAAGGTTAGTTCTATCGGCTCGATTTCCGGGCTGTTTGGCTTCTTCGGGATTGCTGGCCCTCCGTTAATACTGAAGGCTCTCGGTGCAAGTTGTAGTGGTGCACTCCCCTTGAGGCTAATGAAGAGTGCAGCACACACATATGGTATAAGCCGAGTATGCTCCCATTTGGTGGTGGTGATGGTTTCTGTGTATGGATGCATTAGTGGTGGATGGCTGGGGGGGTGGTTGTTGCTGACAGTTAATGATACACTTCTTCATGCGCACACTCATGCACACGAACACTTTTATGCAGCTCACTGCTATCTCAGTACCCCGCACCCCTCCTCAGTTCTTTTCATGCAACAGAGGAATTTAAATGCAAGTGCTTAAGGGTAAAGCCTCGCAGGCCCCAAACAGAAACCATTAACCCTTTAGTATTCCCCTGGCCTTGCAGATGATGAGTTATTCAAGGCTTTTGACAAGGATCCACCCTCTTTACATTCACTAATGATGAAGAAAGGTCAGTGAACACGCTGAGCGATGCCTTTGGCAAAATAATCTCGGGACTCAATACACCAAGGCTGTATGGACCTCTGAAGTGATAAACGCCCACTTTTTTTTATCCGCGTCCCCCCTTCCTGCTGAATTACTGTAACGTGTTTGAGACAATCAATGGGCTGAGCTACTCACCAGCCAGAGTCCTGTCACCATTGACACTGTTAATTAGCACTGAAGAATCCCAGGCGCTTTTGTCTGAGCACATTTGAAAGGAGACGAGCGGATTAGACCATTTTGCTTTACATTTGTTATTCCTAATACCATCTTGCATGGGGAGATCTTAGCGATGGTGGGTGGCTCCCAGTGGGCTCCAGCCACAGATCTGGATCCCAACATGAAACAGCAAAAAAAATGACTGGGAAGGGGCTTGTGTGCCTTATGCCAGAAAATTAAGCAATGCTAGAACTAATCAGAATCAGACGGGTATTCCCAACTTCCATGATTGTTCGTTTCCATTGACTTTGTATGTCTGCCACTAAATTAGATCTTAATAGTAATTTGTTTTGTTTGATGATATTTGACTAATTGATATGGCTTTTGAGATGAGAAACAACCTTTTTTTGCTCAAAATCAGCCCTAACCTTGATTAAGTTTGCACCAGACAAAAGGGGATTGGATTGATGAACAGCCCAAGAATATATTTAAAAATCTCTCTAGAGAAGACAGAAGTGTGATTTTTGGTGAATAATTCTTCTAATTCTAACTCCAGGCATTTAAACAATAAGTCTGTTATATTCTATATTTTATTAGTCAACAAATTCCATGAGAAGACCAAACCCAAAATTAAAATGATCACTAACAAGTACTGTCTGTGTATCTAAAGCCTGATATGACTTGTTGCTCTGTGCTATAGAGCTCCATTGGTGTCTAAAAACTATTAAAAACACATTAATGAGCCACATCCTCGCGCTGTGTGACATTTTCCTTCATTATGATGAGCACTGCAGCTTATTTTTGAGACAATCCCACATATACTGTCCTGCTGCTGTAAATACTAACTCATTAGAACACCAAATGTGTTTACTCCTTCTTGAACGACATTTGCTAAAACTTAGTGTCCAGCTGTGTGAGAGAATTATTAAATCCTTTTCAAGCTATATATTTATGCTCTCCTAAATTAACTTCTTCAGTAGGAACTACTGACTGTATAAAGATGGACGGTGCATCTTCACTCCCACTGTTCAAAACTGAGGCCAAAATATCCTGGATATGAGCACTGCCATATTGCGCTGGACTTGGTTGGAGCTGTGGTGTCAAGCCCCCACCACCATACACCCTGTCGAGTCAATCGCTAGCAAGGCTCAGCTGTCAATCATGATGTGAAACCTTTTTAATAGCATCAAATAACTAAATGAAATTAAACTTAAAAGAAAAATTAACACTTAAACATATGCTTGGGTGGTATCAATGTATAACGGTTTGGTTTTCAGTGCCATCAAAAATATAGATAAATGTGTTTTTTTCCCCAGCTGCTGGAATAGCATCACTACGACAATCAGCTCTGCCTATGTTGAGGGAGTACTATCTGCTAGAGTCGAGTTGAGCCATTTCACACCAGTTTTACACAAATGCTGTTATAATACTACACATATCAGGAAGATAAATAAATAAAGCTGTCATTTACAATGGTGCAAATACATAATCAAAATGAGTTTTAAAATAATTAGTACATGAGTGTTACAAAACATGCAAAGCATAAAGGTATGAAGGTATGAAAAAATATTCACCCAAGCCTAATTGAACAAACATAAGCAGGAGAAGATCTTTGGGAAAAATTTAAAAAAAAAGTCTGGTCCATGTCCCATCTGCTAACATGAAGGGGGCAGGGTTTATAACATACACTGCAGCCAGCCACCACAGGGGCGATCGAGATGTTTTGGCTTTACTTTTGTCGAACTTTCAAAGTATATGTCAACGGTAGGAACCAGTGGGCAAGAGGCTGAGTGTCACAGGCAGTCTGGAAAGTTGGAAAGCATTGAGAGATGGACCAATGCATCCAACCCCAATGGTTCTGGTCTATTCACGAGTTTTGTTGACAGTAACAATACTGTAGAATATTACCAGCCATATCCTTTTTTTCTGGACGTTTTACACTAGAGAGCAGTAGGTGTTTTGAGGGAGGATGAGAGGGGGATGCCATCCCCCTTGTTAACCTGCCATCCCCCCCTTTCCATCCCATAGTGTGCAGAGGCAGGGGGTTCTGATTGAGTCAAATATGTTAGTTTAGTCTGCCTGAAATTAGAATCTATGGCCCCAACCATATTATTAAAGTACTATTATTAAAAAATACAGAACCAAAAGAGTCGCTACATGCAGGTGAATAAAATGAATGGGGTTTATACCTCCTGTTAAAAATCAACAAATTGCCTACTGTGAAAGAGAGAATTGACATCTGAAGACTTTGGGAGATCCTGTATGTGTTGTAGGCTCCAAATGGAATAATTCTGTCTTTAGGATGAAAGATTATTCAATTACAGTGTACATGTAGCTGAACACTGTTGGACTGAAGCGAGAGAGTTGTCATGAATCACACACGGAAAGTGTGTCGAAATAGATGTTTATTTCCTAATTTAAACAATCTGTGGCTGAGTTCTCACTGTGGGTTTAGCAATTAAATCCAAGTATTTGCTTTTAAAGAGGTTAGTGTTATTGTTTTGGCATCATATATTTTTAGGTTATGTGGAAATTATTTCCTTATGCTGTACGTGTTGCTTGGGTAAGCTAACATCATTACTTGGACATAATGTTTTAACAACACAAGGAGTCTTGATGAGAACATGCAGATTCAATTAATCTTGTTTCACTTTGTTCTTCACACATTATAGGACAAATTAACATTGATATAGCAGCTCCGTAATAGGATTCTGTCTCTTGTTAAACAATAAAACAGCATTTTTGAAATCGGTGGAACTGTGATCATTATTTTCTAGACAGATGGCATTAGCTCCCTTTTATATGGCTACTTTGTGACCCTTTACATTCTGCCATAATTGCCTTTAATGGTATGAATGCAATATAATTGAACTGACATTTCCCATGCTTACATTCACTGTCACGAGAGCAGTGAGTCAACTTGATGATGAATACTGTATGTAAATGTGAATCCATCTGCTCTGTTTTCAGCTACAAAGAAAGATGTGAGTGTGTGCGCATGTGTGCGTGTGTGCTTTACCAAATGTATTGATATTTGCTGCTCCTGGTACCCAGCTGAGTTGAACCAAGGGTCAATCCACCGGTCCAATTTGTCGGTAAACGCAGACTTATTCCCCTCAGTGATTCCAGTCAATAATGTTTGACCTCATGTGAAAAACAGGAACACAAAGGCAGAGAGAGTGGTACTCACATACTTGGGAGCTGCAGTCACTGAGCGCTGTCCCACATCAAAGGGAAAGAGCATGTGTCACCATCATCGGTTCTGGTATTTATGCAGCCATGAAAGTTGCATATCGATAGTGTCAGTGCGGCGGAGAGGATAAGCCTACAGAAGAAAGGCTGAAGTGGATTTCGAGTAGGGGGGTGGGGTATGTGGAAGAGCAGATAAGAGTTAAGGGCTTTTTTTTAAGGATCTGACACATTTCAGTGTGAGGTGATATTGTCTGCTTTTTATTCAAACAACTATAACATCTAGTCGCTCCACGGTTATTGTCATTGAACAGAGTGCACACAGCTCAGCACTTCCAAATAGTAGTCTAAAGGCTGGAACGCACTCAAATTGGATGTGCGTCACACTTAACTTTCAAATGCACCCATTGTTTTTACTTGGCAGCATTTTGTGGTACATCAAGCCACCTTGACTTGTCTACTCTTAAACTGTTTTGATTTTCTGAAGCTTTCAAAAAAGCAGCCAGACCTACACAGCACAGCAATGCTTAGAAGGGTACTGCTTTGGCACAGGGGTGGAGAGTAAATTACATTCAATGTATTTGTACTTTTCATTTTATGTCACTGGGGAATATTGTACCATTGTATTCAAAAAACGTGTAATAGATTTATTTGACAGCTATAGTTCCTAGTTATTTTATCACTTCAATCAATCCAATCAATCAATCAATCAGGGATGGAACTACAGCCTGGTTGTAAATGATAAATAAATCACTGTCTTTGTATCCTTGTAGTTGTTTTTCAGATGAACAGTTTACATTTAAAAAAACATAATATTGTAAAATGCAATGCATTGTTTAAAGTGATATTCCACCGTAGAGTAATAGTCCACTCAATATGTAGTCACCACTATGCCGATGTGAAGATGGGTGAAGATCTTCAGTTCACAAAACAATCCTGGAGTTTCAGCAGAAAACAGGGTTGCAGCCAATGGCAGTGAATGGAGACCATGGATAAAATGTAAAAAAAAAGCACACAAAACAAACACAAAATGTCTCCATCCTGCTCGTGTGGTGTAATCCAAGTGTCAGCGAGCCGCAACATTAAAATTTAATAACAAAAGACGCCATTTACACCATGTTTTTAGCCAAAATATCAACTGTAGCAAGTAGCAGGTAGCATGTAAACATGGCATCGATCCCGCGAGACTTCGTATATCTCTTAGTGGATACACGTGTGAAAATATCACAAGTATGTAATCCAAGAACTGTTCACATACAGAAAACTTCACTTCTATCACTGCCATACACTATAGTTCTTCATTGTCTGTGTTGTTTGTAGAACTGTAGAAAAAAAGGCCTACCCATTGTTAGCTTCATCCTTTGTGTTTCTGCATAGACCCACTGAAATGTCATACAAAGAGCATCAATGTGATGCGTCAGATTCTCTCTTAATTTCTGCCTTAAACACACTCTCCTGATTAACTGCATCTGACATCAGTGACTTACTTTTTAGCCTTTTTAGTGCAGCCCATCTCCAGGACAGCAGACGGAGGCTATTAAGAATTAATTAACAGCAGCACAATTAGTTTTCTGGTCTCAGTATAAAAAGGGATTCATTCTCATTCCAGGCTGCAATCTCCCAAAGCTACACGTGTCAGGGGGGTCATTTATGTAGCATTAGAGCATCATTTTGTTTTGTTTTATAATTTTATTGTCCACGAAGCTGCAGCAGACAGTGTGGCAGGAGATGCTGGATTGTTGTGGCTGTTATCATGTCTGAGACCTTGAACTGTTAACTACTCAACAGATCCCTCAGTGTGTGAATTAGAAAGGAAGGTATTCACACTCACAGACCAGACTGAGTTTGGTATTGTGTGTATGAGTGTGTCTATGAGAGGCGGTGCCTGTACTGTCTCAAACTGCTGTATAAAATACCCGCCAGAATCAATGGTGCTCACTTCAGGACACTATAGCTTTTATCTGAACCTCCCGCAGGCAGTCAGGAGCAAGGTGGGGAGTAGAGACTGGAGTGCATTCACTGCCTCAGGTTCTATCTTGGTGTAATAAAGGAATATTTAATGTGTGACACTCACACAGCCTATGGGCGTACACTATCTAAATCAGACTTTGAGCTAGCAATAATTAACGTAAACATATGGCGTGTGCCTCCATTGAATTGTGCCTCTCCTTTCACGCAGCCTCAAGTCTTATGCAGCTAGAAATAATCCACTGCACATGCTAATCACTTGGCAATTGATTTGGCCCTTTTTGGTCCAACAATTTCTGTAAACCAGCGAATTGATCTGAGAGAAATCAATTAACAGCTCAGGGTAGGTAAATATGAACAAAAAATATGGATTGCTCTGCATACAGCATGACCATCTGAGCAAATTCTGGCTGCGGCTCATGTGCTTGTGCAGAGAGATGCTCAGCGTGAGCAAATTCCAGTCAGGTTCAACTAGCCCCAGGTGAACTGTGATAACCAGGCAGTCTGCAGTGATAAAGTTATCTTATATCCATCAAGAAGAAAATGCACTTAACCCTCCACATTCAGGCCTGCTGTGTTATCAGCACCATAATGGAAATTGATAAAAGAGAGCTGTCTTATCATAATCCTACATACATAACAGCGGGGAATTGCTATTTTAGGAGGCTATGGGGGGAAAAGAGAAGGGCGGAACGGAGAGGACAGGAAGAGAGGGTTGCCTCCTGGTTGAGAGATCAGATGTTATCGAGGTTGTATTGATGGAGCAGCTCATGGAGATGCAAGTAGCTCCGGTTTGTCGTCAACATTCCTCATAAGCAGCCAGATTGTCGCTGTCATCACAGGGGCGCAGTAGCCAAGCAACGGCTGACTCAGCGAAATCCTTGGGCCTGCAGCAGAAATAAAACCCTGATAAGCATTAAAAAGTAAGGGGGAGACAGGGGGGCACGGGGAATTATTAGAGATAGTAGGAGTGAGAGACCCAAATATGAGAGGGGGATTATTACAGAGAGAGGCAGAGAAAGGAAAAGTGGGGCTGCTTGAACTCGCTACATGCTGACGCTATTTGTTTGCGTCCCTGTGCATTTTATTAAGCCTCTAACATTAAACAGATTTAGCGGGAGCACCCAAAGTCATGGAGTAATTATGCTTTTGGAAATGCTGTGATTAAAAAGTCTTGCTTAAAGTATCAATCCACACTGTACAGCTATTTTTTTGTTGTTTATTCCCAGAACGTGCTGATGTGGATTTACCCTCTAAATTTAGAAGAAGGAGGAGGAGGAAAAAAAACCCTACAAGGAAAAATTCATAAAACATTTTAAAAATGGAGATTTATCCATCAGGCGTGCATATAAAGTACATCATTTGCAAGCTCATTGATTCCCTGCATAAAGCATGTCCTTGAATTGATAGGTGCAATAAACATACGAGCAGGTCACTCTGAATTTGGATTCCCTCGAATGCCAGTCCCATAACTTCACTATTCAATTCAAATAAAAGCAGACATACGCTTTCTGTATAAAGAGGACCTACTATGCTTTCGATATCTTCTGTCATATAACCTGTATCATGTTACAGTGTCGGATGTTAATATTTAACGGGGCCAAAGCGTCAAATGATGATGTAAACATCTGTAAAAGTAATCCCTTTGAGCAAAACGCTCAGGTTTCTGACTCCACTAAATTCAACCTTTCCCATGTTTTTTTCTACTTTTGACAACTTGACTTGACATTGGCAGGTTGTGTATTTCCTTGGTCATCCACTCCAGGCACAGCATGCCCACACACTCAGACTTCATTTGACCGCTCTGCTCAGGATTATGTTAGTGTGGAGTGTGTCTCACCGAAAGCACTTTTTCACTTGTGACGGAGTTTGATTTTTTCTGGTTTTCTCTCTGATATCCTGCGGCTGCTCAACTCCCCATGGTTTACAGAGTTTCTGATGGACATCTTTACTTCTTGCTAAAGTAGCTTACTGCTACTGCTAGTTAGCTGTGCTCTCCCCCAGTGTTTGTCTGTGCAGAGTCAGCGGCATGGAGCTGATTAGCAGTTAGCGGCCAAAGTAGATAACTGCGAATAACAAGTAAACCTCTGTCCATGAGGAAAATCAAAACCAGAAAGTACAGTATTTCCCCATTAAATTATGATCCACTTTTACCAAAAATCAGAGAGTAAGTTTATGAAGTTGTGTGATTGTGTTTTCCAGCCTAATTCCCAGCTCAATCTCATAAATTAATCAGTGCCCCATATTGCTATTTGACATGTTATGATGCTCATAAGCACTGGGTGCTGTAGTTTTGCACAGTCAGACCAGTCTCTGAGCTAACTATCCAACTAGCAGCTAAAGTAACAGCTAATAACATGTAAATCTGTCTGGTAATCAGAAAACTGTGCAGTGTAAACACCAAATGTTGAGGCAGAGCAGCCGGAGGACATCACAGGGAAGACCCGAAAATATTTTCTCTTTGAAATATTTTTGTTTTTGAGTTTTGAATCATGCAGTGTCCTAGAATAAAACTATAAAGCTGGAAATGAGCATAATAGGTCCTCTTTAAGAAGGAGGAGGAGGAAGAGTGAGAAAGTGAGATGTCGATCAATAATGAAAGGGAAAGGTATCTGTGTGGAGTACGGTGGAAATGTCTTCTCTGTCGGGATTCCTTCCTCCAGCTCGCACTGTGCTGAGGGCTCTCTTATGTGTCCAGATACCCCACAGAGGCGTTGATTAAGTCAAGCTGAAGGCCAAAGCCTGCCTGCAATCGAGAGCCCCCAGCTCACTCAGTAAGCTATCAGGTGACCCGTCTCCCTCCCTCATTCACTCTCCAGTTAGATATTGATGCTGAGAGGAGCTATTAGAGCTCCGGCCCCAAAAAGCATTCTGCTGGGTGTTGATAACCGGCAGGTACCAGGATGTGGAGGGAGGAAGGGAGAGGTGGGGTGAGGATATGGCAGTACAGGGAGGCGGAGGAGGGTAAATGATCTCTGAAGGCCATCTTATTAATGGAGGCTTTTCATTACCAGCACTAATGCAAACGATTGGTGGGGCTAATGAGCTCGAAGGTCCGTGTGAACGAGGGCTCCGTGGAGCAGAAGTGTGTGATGATCATAGCGGGAGACGAAGGTGATGAGTTTTGAACATCATATCTGGTCGTGATGAACATTTTGCGTGTACAAGAACAGGAGGAATGGAGGGAGAAATGGATGAATGAGCTGATGGGTCGGCAAGTCAATTGTGCGCTGACTCAATATGGCAGGCCGCTACAGGCAAGGGTGCGAGATGAATGATGGAGGGGCCGAGTGTATTTCACTGTCAGTGGATTGAAGTGAGGTAAAGCATGGAGAATGTCTTCATCGCCGTCGATATAGTGTTTGCACACTCTCGGTGTGTAAGCACTTAAAAGACGGTGAAGCGCAGCACATTCTTTGAAGGCGCGGCATCCCATCATCAAATGTCATGAGCGTTGCATGATATTCCATTTAGCGAACACCAGCGCAGTGCCCCGGAAAGAAAAGAAAAAAGCCCCCTCCTTTTAGTGTGTGCTGTACTGTGTTAAAGACACCCTTGGTGGCTGCTGTGAACCTTGCATGTAGAGGGATTTAGCCCGATTTACAGCGTGGTGTGTACAGGATCAGTTCTGGCTCAGGAGTGTCTCATGTGGGCTCTCTCAGGGGAGCGGCGGGGGGAGGACCAGAGGCCACTGATTGATGGTCAAGGACACTGAACCCCTCCCCCACCCCTCCTGCTCAGAAGAGCCCATCTCTGAAGCCGTGTCCTCGGGGGGATTGGGATGCTGCCTGGCTGGCTGCCGTCTGTGCGCCGCTCGTGACAGCCTGCTTGTAGGATACGACCAACTTAAGGGATGAATCATCGACAAATGAATGAATTGGAGACTCAATCCAACATAAAACATGGGAACATGGGACATTTTCTGCTATTCCTTCTGCATTTTCACATGTGCAGTATGGAACGTGTGAAACTTGAGGCGAGCGAACACAGGACTGAAGGATTTCTGAATGAATTTTAAACAAACCTGACAAACCAGCGTGTGTCATGGTTAAAGGGCTTAGAAGAGAAAAGGAACGAAGCTCACACTATTACTTAATGAATGATGATGTTCCAGTGAATTACAGTGCAGTGCAAAACACTCGAGATGGTACTCAACACAAACCAAGCATCGAGTGTCACTGTTGCATATTTCAGTATGATTCATTATCTGTGTCAACAGTGACTGAGGTTCAGGGCCTTAGCATTTGTTGTGCATATGATATGTGGGTGACAAAACTGCTGTCGACGGAGATTTGAGAGGGAGGGGGGAGGAAAGAAGGACAACAGAGGGAGGGAGAGTGGCTCACTCTCCCAGCACACTATTTAAAGCTGATGGCTCCAGTCCAGACTCAGAGGAGAGAACCAGGGATTGTTATTTTCATATGACTCTGGCTTGAGCTGGGGAGGCTCTAGTTTTTCATTTCAATTCGGTTGCAAAACAGTAATTGAAGCGTATCGCTTTCATCTCCACTTATCTCCTCTGCTCCTCTCCCTTTGGAGCGCTGCTTGTCTTCCCAGCATTTGCGCATCTTGACACTGTTGGTTTCTCTATGATATATTGTCTGGGATTCTGGTACTTCATTGTAGCTCTGTGCTGATGTACATGGCAATTAAATTCAAACCCCAAAGAGGTAGAGCTCAGTCAGATCCCCCCACCCTCCTCTCCTCTTCCTCTTCTTCTCTCTCCTGTCCGCTGCTGCTGCAGCCTCACTTTCGCACCCCTTTCAATCACTGTCTTTTTTCCCAGCTCTCTCTTCCTTTGATTCCCCCTTCTTCTCCCCGGTATCTGTCTTTCTTTTTGTGCTCGCTTTCTGTCTGTCTCTGTCTTTTTCCCTTTCTATTCCCTTCATGTTAATAAGCAGAGTAATGGTGTTGCAGGCAGTTCCTGGTTGGGGAGTTAATTAAAATGGCAAGTTACATCCCACACAGTCAAAACAATGGAGGCCCCTGCTTTTCGCAGTGACACAGAGAGATATTAAACAAGCCCAAAATCAAACACTGCGAGAAGTCAGGAGCCCGGCAACTCAGACTATCCCCCAGCCTCACTTAATACTTCCCCTCCTGAAGCACTGAGGACTTTATTGTTACACTCTCCAGCCCAGTCAACATTAGTCATCGCACAGACCCAGTAATTACCTTGTGATCTCCCTGAACTGCTGCATGAAAAGCAGTTGTGTACAAGATATTTATGTGATTACTGCAACATTTACTGAGCCAGAAACTACACTGACACTGATCAGATCAGAGAAGAAGGGAAATAGTGACATCTGCCTATTCCCCACCCACCGCCACATCTCACACACAAACCTCACACACACACCCCAAATGATTTTTGCTAGCGTGGCTAGCACAATGCAGCGCACTCAGGCTCCGGCAACAGTGGGCCGGCTGAGCAGGACAGGAGCTGTTGCTATGGTTACCATTTCTCGGCTCGCTCTCACAGCCCAGGAAAACTGTGTCATTATCCTGTACTTTGGATAGGAGAAGAGAGAGGGAGAGAGGGAGGGATTCAAAGGGAGAGAATGAGGTGGAAAGGGGGGAGACAAAGATAGAAAGGCAGAGACAAGGAGAAAGACGACGGGGGGGGGGCCACGGTTCACACAGGCCAGCCATGCATCTAACACACACATCATCCAAATTTGCACCCATTTGTGCTTCTCTATTCACTACTTTTCCCCCCTCGTCTGTCAGCTGAGCTGTAGTTTTCACTCTAATAGGTAAACAACTTCAGTGCCGACAAATAATGCTTGAAAATATCAGGTAAAAGTAGCGCAGTGTCAGGTGATAATGGGATGTGTGTCTCTTTTTATCCTCTCCCTGGCATCTCCTGTGAAAATTGTCACCAACAAGCTATTATGTTGGTAAAAAAAAAGATCAATCTCTGCACCATTGTGTTTATTCTAACACACCAACAGCCATATGCCACTCTAATGACAACCAGCTTATTGAATAAATACGCAGTCCATGATAACAACGGCACAGTGGGATAGCAATCGTCTTCTCTAACAAACCTCTTCTACTTCAGAAATGCATGAAGAAATGGACTTTATATGTCCATGATTGCATGTGTGTGCGTGGTTATGTAGTTGTTGACTCTGCTCGGTGTGTTTGTGCAACGTGAGGTCCACATCATAGGAGTTACATTGTGAACTAATTACATGGCCGTGTAAATAGAGGCACCCTGCTGATATGGGCTGTGCACCACATGATTTCCCCTGGTAGAGCAGAGCCTGTTTGCACTGCTTTACTGTGCTGAGTGTGTATGTGTGTGTGCAGGCATGCATGTGACCCGTACATATGTGTGTGTGTGTGCTGAGGGAGAGCATGTTTTGTAACCTGTGAGGTGTGCTTTATTGAGCTACAAGCTAAAAGAGTGTGTCTGCTGCTTGTGTGTGTTGAGGAGGCAGAGTAGCCCCTCCAAATGAAAGGCTGCCCTCTCCCTCTCTGCCCGCCTGACGCAGCTCTCCAGAGAGACCTGTTCATATTACTGTGGCTGTCCGCTGGTCAGAGAAACACTAACAGCACAAAACAAAGCTGCCTTCAAAAGCAACGTGAAGAAAAGACCTTGTGTAGCCCTCATCTATTCTTCTCTTCTCTACTGATTGCTTTTTTTTATAATACTGATATGAAAGAAGAGGGGAAAGGGGGAAATAACTGTTATGACACCCAACTAGAAAATGAAAAGTCTTTTAGAATATTTTAGATTTAATAAAGCACTGCACTTGTACAGTTTTGAGGTGATTTTAATTTACTAGAGTATTTCCTTTTAGGATTCTTTACCCCCGCTGCAAAAAAAAAACATAATTTTCCTCTGGCCTGTAGTGCTGATTTAGATTGTCTTGGTGTGAGTTGCCGAGTTATGGATACATATATATAAATATATATATGTACGCCACAATGTCTGCCTTGTCTCGAATATACTCGAAATAGATGGCACTATTGCCAAAAATATATATTTGGAAAACTCAACAGCAATGTCTCTTTCCAGAAATAATGACCTGGATACTGAATTTTCGATTTTAGGGTGAACTGTCTCTTTAATACTACTTCATACTGCTACTCCACTACATTTGATTTGTTCTTTTTAATGTTACTTTATTTGAGAATTACTAATTACTTGTCAGATTAAAAACCCTACACACCCACACAGGTGTTCAATTACTTAGCCTGATTAGACCTCTAGTCAGATGTCACAAACATCTATGGACCAGTAAGAATAATAATGGGGTAAATTTGTCAGAGCTGTCAATCAAGACTCTGAACCTGCTCTGAGAAGACGTGTAATCAGGCAACACCTGTGTCCTGTTTTGGTCCTGTACGAGTATGTACAGGCTTTAAGATTTTACATTAAAAAATAGATGATGAGCTTGTAAAGTGACTAAAATTCTCCCATGAAGTTGAATCAAAGAATAAAAGATTATTCCAAAAAATATAAATTTATGCAGCAGAAATTAGTTTTTTCCTTTTCTTTTCTACTTCATTACCATCTTTTGTGTTTATACAATTTTAGCCAAAATTGTATCCATAAATTACTGATTCTCACACATTTATTTATTTTGATATTTATTTCAGTGATTTTATATTCTCTTCATGAAGCCTTTGATCAACCTTTGGTGTTTTTAAAGTTGCTCTGTTAAAAATTTTTTTTACTTTTGACGTGACTTGATTAATCATTTTATGACCTGACCCCAGGTTGTTCTGTGGGGTCACCACAGCACTTTGACTACCTGGTGTGTTATCCTAAATGCATACATCCACTCAGGAATATATCATTCAACAAACTCCTACTCGATCATGTGTGGCAGTAAGTTAAACAGAAAGTTTTCAGCCACCCGGTGTGTACAAACACAGGCATATAATCACTACTTAAGTATGCCAGGTAAGTTATCAGGTGAATGCAATCATCAATCACTGTGACTTCACATAGGATAGAAGCACACAGAGTTAACAGGTGAACAGCTTCCCTCCCTGCTATGCATTAAAGCACTACAATTTTGCCTGAAAGCTATCTATCAGACATTTCATCCCCAATCACAACACAAAACAAAACAACTATATTTAATTAATAATAATAATAATTAATAATTCTAACAGGAATTTTAGGCATAACAGCAATTAGTGGTGCTCACCTGTAAACTGCCAGATATGATCAAATAGAGGTTTGCTGGGGATCACTGGATTTAACCACCTAACTGCAAATAAAGGGACAGTTCACATCAAAATCAAAAATATTTTTCCTCTGGTCTGTAGTGCTATTCACAGTATCCATATAAACTGTTTTGGTGTGAGTTGCCTAGTTTTGGTGATATCGGCAGTAGAGATGTCTGCCTTTTCTCCAATACAGTGCGATTAAATGACACTTGTCCTGTGTAAATATTTTTGAAAAACTCAACAACAATGTTCTCTTTCCAGAAATAATGATCCGGTTTCTCAAAATAGTCCACAGACCTTGTTTGAGCAGTTTCTTTCTCTCTCCAGTAGAATCTACCGGAGCTACTTTCTTTCTAATAGGAAGCTGATATCTCCAAAACTAGGCAGCTCACACCAAAACAATCTAGATGGACAAATAGAACTACAGGCCAGAGGAAAACTGTGCTAAAATAAAAGTTTGCTGCATATGCTTTGAGCATTAACAATCTAACAATGTCATGTACCATTATATAATCAGTCAGTCACAGGGCCCCATTTTCTGCTGAATGAGTACTTTTAATTGTGATACTTGAAATACATTTTGCTGATAAAAAACCTTTTATTTTACTTTAGTATGACTTCATGGAATGTTTGCTGTAATGGAGTATTTTTACATTGCTGTGTTAGTACTCTTATAAATACACAGGACAGTATCTGAGAACTTTGGGTACAAGTTCCTCTTACAGATGGACAAACCAGCACCGAACAGTGGCAGTGTTACAGTAATTGCAGTTCTTATGGTCTCATTTGGAAGCACCATACCAAGCTGACTGTGGGTTTTCAAATGGTGGGTGTTGCTGAGTGAAAGTGCAATCACAACTAATCAGAGCCTCTCTTGTTTCCTTGCCCACAGCGCCCAACACTGCACCCTATGGGAGCACAGGAAGCGCGTATGTCCCGCTGGCCTGCCGATACCTGGTCCTGGCTCTCTCCTCCTTCATCAGCGTGTACTAGCAGAGGCCAGCCCAGACACAATGACTGTCGAGAGCATTTATGAATCCTTTTTGACATTGCTGATGGCTGGAATCCAATCTGGTACAGTTTGTTGAGAAGCCGTGAGGGGAAAATAATCAGCGTTACTTTGTGTGGGGATTTTTTTTTTTCTTTCTTTGCTTTTTGGTGAAATTTCTGTCATGTAAATACTATGATGTTTTTTTATTATTATTATTATTATTTCCTCTCTTCTTTTCTGATTGATTGACCACCTTGTGAATCAGTGCTCAGCCCCAGCCCCACTCCACCTCCGCTCATATCAAAAAGCTCCCAAAACTTTCCAAACGAGTTACTTTCATGCCTCTTTCTCTGGGAGGCGGTGGCGCAAAATTGACATTTTCATCCGTTTTTGTACATGGCTAAAAAGACGCAATTGTGCCAAGTCTCTCAGTACACAAGTACAATTACCATACCAATGTTGTATTGAATGTATTATGGGTTGTCGAACAAAGGAAAGACATTTAGATTCCTAACAAAACAAATTCAGATTATGGAGTGTGCTTAAAAAAAAAACAGAAAAAAAAGAAGAAAAAAAAAACAAAAGAACAAAAAGGCAGGGCTTTTTCAGGACCTGTATTGTCATGATTACTCAATAGATGGATGAACAGTGTTGAAGGTGTGCTTTGTTGTATTCTGAAATGGGTCCTTGAGTTACTATGCCTGCCTAACAGATTTGATCAGGCAGCCGTCAAAGTAGCAAAGTATACTGTATTGTATCTTTATATTTTAATATAGTGTAGGCTTTTGTTTTAAAGTGGGACCAGCTTTTCTCATTCGACCAAGAACATTAACACAGCTCATGACTTTGTACAGTATGAAGGGAGAAACATCGCTGCCCTATGTTTACATTTTTCTTGAAAATATAAATACTACAGTATATACTCCATACATTTTTTTTTCAGTGAGTCTGCATACATGAATGTTGGGAAGAAAGAGCAGAGCTCAAGTTCAACTGTTTTAAGCTTTTCTCTTAAAGATGCAGTTCTTTGAAACATGCCACTGGCAGTGGGCGTCAGAGCAGGGGGTTTCGTCAGAATTTGCTGTGTACCTACTGATCGTCTACTGGCTGAAAACCTACAGACGCACACTGTACAGCAGGTCGCTGTTTTCGGCTTTTGGCATGATACTTAGATAATGGATTCTGGGAAAGCAGCAATCTGCAGCACTGCGTTTTATTCCTGTTTTTCTTCACAGATAATTCAATATTTAAATCTACTGCAGTTCTTTTACAGTAAATATATCTACATTGTGCCAGTTAACAAATAAAGGAAATCCAGAGAGCCAAAGGCCGTGTAACTTAAGATTTATGGCAAATACACCAACATATCCGCTCAATCTGAACCATTCTTGTGTTAATTATGAGCAACAGAACTCAAAATAAAGCTGTCTCATCACTACAAACATGGCCTAAGGTGCTAACAGCTCCTCCAGGATGAGTGTCCATTTTATTAAAAAGCCCGAGCAGTGTCCACAGGGCCGGTGAACCTCCAAGCTGAGTCGAGAATAAATTAAACCATGAGGTCATTTAATAGGAGAAAACATGGATTTTTGTTCACTGAAATCAACCATATCAAGGCTCAAAAACAATGTTATTGTAAGGGTTTACTTTGTGACGAGACTGTCATGGCATATTCATCCATGGTGTAAACAGAGATACTGTACTGTAATGCCTTAATAGCACCATAGACATTAAATGAACCTCCTTTAAAAGGACACTTCCAGAAGCTCTCAATACGATACAACTCATTTGTTTGACATATTGCTGATTATTGAATGTTCATAAACCTATATAGCTGACTTATCTTCCAAATTAGGCATTATATTCAGTAAAAAAAAGAAATCTCAACATATGGCTCTCACAGGTATTTTCAAATAAGCCAGTTGCATCTGACAATAAAAATGCAGTATTTGTCGTACAGGTTAACATGTTTGCGGGTCTTGTTTTGGATTTGGATTGTGTTATATTTTGCCCCGCGAGTTCCCGAGTTCACACAGTATTTTCACATGAACTTGTAACTGCAAACCTATAGAGAAATAGCCATCGCAGTTAAAAGACTTAAAGCACAAACACTGTTATTATTACTTTTACGTTTTTGTGATGATTTGTTCTGAGGTCTGCTAAACATTTTTTTTTTTCTTTTATTGTTTGTACTGAAATTGTTATCAGCTTGTTTTACAAATTATGAAAATACTGCACCATATGATCTTGTTTAAATGTTAAGGTATAATGAAAATGGGTCAGAAGTATATTTATTCTCTTCCTTTATGAAAACAATGTATAAAAAATAGATTTGAAACATGTAAAACTGGATATGTGACATTTATTTGAATGAGGCACAGTATGGCATAGTTTATAATGTTGTCGGGTTCATTTAGATGCCATAACTGTTGTTGATTTTTTGTCAGATGAGTACATTAAAAAGAACAATGTTTGCAATCAAATTACCTACTTTTTGAAAGAGAGAGGGTGTGAACCAATATAACAGTATTATAGAACAGAATCAATGTGTGTATATTTGGAGAAAATAGGATACCTTTTGATCTTTAGAGCCAGTGTGTAGTCATAGTTTTCACACACTTGCGTGTTTGACGATGTGCAGAGAGTATGGTTGTGCTGCATGTCAAAGTTAACCTGTGTTTTTGAGGTGGCCATTTTACAGATATTCATACTTTTTATGAATGGAACCAGTTTTTTCCAAACCTTTGGTTCTTAAATCTGGTCTAAAAATACATACCTCCTACAGACCACCAGGCTATGTTTGTTTGTGATTTATTTGAATCAACTTTGCTGATAAACTAAAACAACTGCTATTCAGAGTCATGATGATTATTGTGGCACATTGGTGACAGTCTGGAGTTATGTTGGTTGCTTGTCTAAGCAGTTAAGACCATGCTAGTATTCCATATGAAATGTACTGGATGTTGATTATTTTGAATAATGGTATTAACAAGTCCCTTTTCTCGAATCACTATTATTTGCAATAAAAGTCTTCATGTTACAATATAAACCCACATCTGAGTTAATGAGCACTCAAAGGGGTTGTCAGTGTCACTGGGATCGAGCGCCTTTATGACAGTTCTCTCCGTAAAACATAACATGTCTTGTCACTACCTTCTCCCCAGTTGTCTTTCCTAAAATCAAGGGCAGAATCAGTGTTGTCAGCAGGGTTCCCATTTTTTTTAGATTTTATAAACAGTATTAACATTTTTTTCATCAGTTAACTAAACTACAAAATTGAGTGTTGGCTGTTAAAAAACTTGCTTCGTAAGCTGGTGCCTATATGCTTGGCCAAAGACGTTTGTTACAGAGGAAAATTCCCACTCTGCACTGTAAAAACCACATTATGTGTCTGTTGGTCGACAAACAATCTTACATTGGCTGACTGAAAATATCATTATTTAGCCCAGTACATTGTAGCAGGACAGCTGACGGACAGCTAAATCTAGCAGAGAGTGAAGAGTCAGAATCCTTCAGTTATACTTTCAAGAACGTCACAGAATAAACTTCAAATAAATTCAGGACAGAGCAGCATCTTGTTCTGTCAGTTCATGACATTGTAGCAAAAGCTAACATTACAACAGCTAACATTACTTTATGATACAAAACTAACTTTAGCCAAATCAGGATCTTTGAAAATTCAGGACTCAACAGCAGCTTGTTCTGTCTGTCCGTGAAAATGTAACATAAACTAGCGTAAGCTAACGTTACAATAGCTAACATTAGCTAAAGTTACAACTGGATCAATTTCGGAACAATTTAGATGATAAATATCTTAAGCTTTGAGACATGATTTTACGTATAACATGTAGGTACATATTATTGCTAAATGTGAGCTGCAGTAAATTGGTCTGTTTTTCTATAAGATACTGATGAATTATCAAGTTCTTTGAAGTTGACTTGAAGGAAAATACTAACTATACTGAAATATGGTTGCTATGGCACAGTTAAACCCTGGTAAAACAAAATGATGAACTTCATCACTTCCTAAAAATTATCTTTTGTTTGGAGTCATCACAAGCTAAACTAAGTTACATGTCTAAAATAATGTCTAATATCAATGCTCATATAATTATTTTTATTTTTTTTAAATTTTTTTGAGCGCTCCCCGAGTGTAAAGCTTTCATAGTTTTGTTTATTGCCCCACAGAAGTGCTACTGGCCCTTTTGAACCCCACACCAGACAGTCCTGGCTCAGACACAGCTGGGACTGTTCTCTGTTCGTACAGTGTGGCTTGAGTTATTGAGTCATCTTAATTTTGCAGTATCATGCATATTTGATCCCCTCCCCTCTGCCCTCAAACTGTATAAATCCTCCTGAGCCCAGATGGCCAGATGCCACAGTACATAGGATTAACCACAGTTTGCACTGCATCATCATCACTGACTGGAGTGTGTCGCTCAGTATATATGATCTGGAGATATTTACAAACATAAATCACCGCTCATCCTGTACCATAATGCATCTGGGGTTTATCATACCTTTTTTTACCCGCCAGTGAAAGGCTTTCAAGCATCCAATGACCTGAATACGCTCTCAGCTAAAACATCCACGGTTGTGTGACCTACCTCTTAAAAGTTCAGTTGAAAAAGTCATGTTGATGTACAAGCTGAAAAGAGGCCACGCCACCCACCTGCAGAGATCACTGCCTCACCTCACGCTCCCAGCTGACAGCAGAGCGAAAAAAATCTCTCTACTTTTAAATTTAAGATAAGAGGATTTTAAATATTCATGCTGGTGCGTATTATTACGGCCCCCCAATCCCCACCCTGAATTTTTAAATTGCCCATTTCAAAGCATCCTCCTCCTCCTCCTCCTCCTCGTCCTCCTCCTCCTCCTCCTCCTCCTCACCCTGATGTATCAGAATCATACTTTTCTGTTTGAAATCATTTATTACAAAGTTTGTATTTGTTGCATTATGAAACAACTGTTTAAACTCTCGGAGGAGGAAAAGTACTGTACTGAATGTGCCTTTAAAGTATTTTATTAATCATGACAGCAGACTTGCCACAATAATACATAGTCTTTTAGCTGTTCAAACTGTAAAATGATTGCTCTCTTAACAATTTCTCTTCATTGGCTATTAATAATATAAACCAAACATTCAGTATTTCAACACTGAGAACTACTGCACTCTACATAGGAAGCAGATATCATATAATCACATGTACTATATTTGCACTTGTGGTTTCATGAAAACGTAATTAAGTTAGACAGTTATTCTGACACATGTAACCCCCAAGTAGCATAGCATATGAGTAAAAAAAATGAATTAAACATAGTTAAATGTCATCATAATTAAAGTAATTATGATTCATGCATAGTGAAAGTTCAGTGTTATCATGTGTGTTTATCTTCCAGGGAAACAGAAGCAGGGTTCAAATCATCTTCATCCTGGATATTATCAGGTCAAACCGTGTACAGACAAATTATCCTTACCCGTTTGTTTTCAATTCTTCAGTACGGGCAGGGACGTGTTTGACAGGCACATTTATTAATCTCTTCTGTGATTGACACGCGCTGTCCGTGACTCTTAAAATGTTTCTGCTGCAGTAAGAAAAAAACACAGCTTGGAAAACAACTTAAAACAAACAACTAGAAATATTTTGCAGATGATGTGTGACTCTGGATGTCAGCGTAGGAAACATTGTGACAAACTCGGATGCCAGTGAAAGCTGATGTAGGCAGGTGAGGCAATATATTGCAAGTGGCATTTACAGTTAAAAGACAAACATGAATAAATGACAAGGAGTCGTTTTGTATTGCAGCTTATACAAATATTCAGCCTAGCAGCATATGTTATCAGCACACAGTGCTTTACAGTGTATTGTGACTTGACCGCTCAATTGACCCCTTGCCCTGTCCTCCATAGTTACTGTTGCTATGCCTGTCAAGCTTTCTATTCTCGCACATATGCAGTTTACAGTGATAAGGAAGAGAGGAAACCAAAAGCACTAACTAACTAACTAGCAGATTTCATAAGTGTCTAAAGCATTAGCTTAAATCTAAGCTAATGCTAATGCTTAAATTCCTTGAGTCAGCTGAAAAGTCTCCAGCTGACTTTTTAATGTTTCATCTGACACATTTTGGCAGCCCACATCATCCTCGACCCCCCCCCGACACAAGTTTGGCTGCAGCTAGTAAGCTTACAGCAGCTGGTAAGCTAGTGTTAGTTAGCCGAACATGCTAATGTTCACAGCTTGTGTTAGAGCAGGTAAAGGCAAAGTTTAGTGCATGCCTCACACATTTGCTCTGATGTTTTACATTTTTGAAAGACTACAAAAATGAAGCTAGCATCAGTTAGCCCGACATGCTAGCTTTCGCAGCTTATGTTAGAGCAGGTAAACACGTGTTTAAACTTGTTGTGTTTACCTGCGTGTTAACCTCCTAAAAGCACCCATGTACTCAACATGTCGAGAAATACAAAGCTTGACAGGCCTTCAGTGTCCTTGTTATAGTTGCGACTCTATGATTGGACAATTGCTGTTAGGGCTTAGCGAAGGGTCAATACTGGATGTTTGCAGTTCTTATTCAGCAAATGACTTTATGTAAAACACTGCTTTCCTGCAGCAAAATTAAGGCAGCATATACGGTAGGTTATGGAAATGATTAGCATGGTGTCAGAGTGTCATTTGGCTCTTCACAAAGGCGTCTGTGGCCAGCACGAGCAGAGAGGAGAGTGGAGGAGTTGTGAGAGAGGGATTCCTCCTGACCCTGCGGTTAATAAAACCCTTCCTGTGCCTTTGTCAGTTTTAACTGGGAGATTGTGTCATACTATACACTGGAGCTGCTGCAGTCGCCATCCCACTTCCCTGAGCAGCATACTGAGTTGTCAGTATCAAAAAACCCTCTGTTTCTTGAGTGCTAGCATTCAGTATGGTAGATATGTTTGTTGCACAGCAGGCAAAAGCTACCCCTCCTGTCAAAGGCAGGCAGAAAGAGAAGGAGGGGGGGAAAGCTTGAATTTTCTTTCTCTATAACCAGTCTCTGGGCAAGTTTCATTCAGTTCTAGATGGAAATAGAAAAAAATGTTCAGGTTTTTAGAAATAGTCCTCTTTCTTTTCTCTCAAACGTTTCAATTGGTACAAAAACAGTGAGTAATTTCTGACTGGTGTGACTCTCAATTTTCTTTGAAATCCCTCTGATAGTGTGGCAGCTGCCAACGTAGGGAGGGACGTGCTATTTTAAAAAGAGGTTGCATCAAGTATTTGTCAACCTGTCCCTCATTATTTCCACTGAACTGGAAAATAAGTTGCCAGGCAATGATGCAGAGCCTGAGATAATGCCCGGGTTTTAAAGCAAGCTATCTAAGCCAGGTCTCTCCATGACGCCGACGACTGAATCACACACTTCGGAGTGTTTTCACGTGAAGCTCCCGGGCAATTGTCAGTTTTCATGAGAGATTGAATGGGGTTGCCATAGAGAAAATGTCATAATTTGACTGACAGTCAATGTAATCCTATTTTATTTGTTTTCATGCCTCGAAAGGCAGATTACACATTGCTTTCTATACACTGAACGACACAGTAAATCAGTTCTTTGTAGCACCAGTTCATCATTTGTGTCTTCAGTGTTTGTGTGTTTGTTTAGATGGAGTGGCCTCCAGTAGAGTTCACGGTATGATGTGCAGCATTTCTTCTGTTTCTTTCTGTAAACTGAATATATTCACGTATGCCATTTTTGTTCTTTTTACAAAAAAATGGGAATGGATCTCATAAGGTCGACGGGAACATCTTAAATTTTTCTATATTGACTTTTATTTCTCTCTTTTATTTGTTTGTTTTATTTAAATCTTCAAATCATCATGCTGAAAAATAATGTGATGAGAAGTCTGGAACAGAAATGTTTACTCAAATTTAGCCACCAGGGATATAGTTGTACATTTATAGGCTCTAGATCACTGGAATGATATATATGGCTTTAAGTGGCATTGATATATCTATATATAATATATATAAATATATATTGATATTTGTCCAGAAATAAGAAAATTCATGTACTTTAATTACTTTAAAGCTTACATTGTGTATAGCACGTATGCAAGTCCATTTTCATCATGTTTGATGTAATTTTGTAGCAGTGGTTTGATACTAATAAATGGCAGTTGATGATGGAATTGTAGATTGTGTTTGTGTTGAACTGTTGTGACCTTTACAACATGCAGCGACGCGCTGTGTGCTCTCAACAACACCGTCATGCTTTTATATGTGTTCAAGAGGAAATGGTTTGACTGAACATACTCACTCTGTAGCCACTCTGGAATAAGATAATTTATTCATAACAACATGTTACAGACTAAAAATATCCAAGTCATCCATTTAATGAGCAGATCCTTTGTGATTTCCTTTTGTGCGCCTGGTGAGCAGCAAAATAGTTTCTTGTGTGTGAAAACATTTTTGATTTATGAGTTTTTAAAATGCATTTGATGGAAATTTGTTACTTTGTTTTTTAGTTGTTTTTTTCATATAAGTTGCATCTTTTATATAAATACTCAAGTTTCTGACATTCAGTAGTAATATGTCTGGACTTCGGTTAACAATAACATATGTACAGTGTTCCATTGCTTCCTTCCCCTGCAGCAGGACAGCAATATAAGAAAAGCAGAGACTGTCCTCACAAGGAAAGACAGAAATGGTTGTTTGTTTACTTTTACCTGACATGGGCATTGTGACATTATTAACACCACAAAACCAAGACACCACTGTTAGACTCTTGTTTCCTTCCAACACTCAACATGGTTTACTGTTATCCATGACCACAATCTTTCCTTATCCTTAACCAAGAGGTCAAACAAAACAATTTCAGAGTTTCCTCAGTTGCCATGGTATATGAATGCAGTTACTTGGAATAGAAGCTAATAAAAAGCTACACCGTCATAGACGATCAGAAGATGGGTTCTGAGCCTGCATTTTGGTCAATGCATTCTGCCTGTTTTTGCTGTCCATGGACTGTTTACTAAGCAAACTTGAATCCTGTCTGGCTACCATCTGATGACAATTTAGTCTCTGGGGTTAACAGCCAGTGTTCTGTTCTTTAGCAGCCAGAGGATATCTGGATATCCAGGGCAAGGCTTCCTCTTCCATGAGCCATGTATTGAGTTACAGTCCAATTAGCAACTTGAGAATGGAGTTGGAGTTGAGTGATGATGTGTATGACCAGACTGTATCTGTATATGAATGAAGATACATTTTAAAAATTATGTTAGACCATAGCTGATGGGTTCCGATATGGCATTTTGGTCACGGCGTCCATTTCTTTTGCTCTCCACACAGATTGTTTACCTGCATATAGTTGCATGGCCTGACCTACCTCCACAGCGCTCAGCACTGGAGAATGGTCTGTCTTCACACAGTATCATGCTGCAACCAACCAATCACAGTCATCTTAGGCAATGCTAAGCTCAGGATGCAGTGACTGTGCCCATGCAAAGTTGTCTCTTTAAGGGGACTTATTTTGGTGGAACATTTGCATGTGGGGAGTCGAGCCCTGGTATTAAAATTGTTAAATCCTCACAGAAGAATAAGGAACAGCAGCTTTTTAATGTTCGTCCCGTTGCCGACCAGGTGCTAATTTGCCATTTTCAGCATGTAGGTTTCTAGTTTGTTTGTTGTTGCTGTTTCCTGTAGCAATGGGGACTTTGAAGACACAGGTATAGCCCTTTTCCATACACAAAGCTAATCTAGCTTGACCCGGTTTGACTCGGCCTGTCAGCCCAGCACAGCAGGGGTTTGCATTTCCATTACGACAGGGCTCTCTTGAAGGTATGTCTTTTAACTGAAGACGAACTCGAGGAGGCTCAAGTTGAGCAGCTGTAAAGCAGTGGATAAACTGTTCATACACGTCTCTGAGATATTCATACTGTGTCCTTAAATTCTTCACAATAGAAGTCTTGGTTGTTCCCGTATTTAAGTGCTTCATTATGAAACAGCACAAACAGGAAATGTTTTCATCAGCAGTAACACTAACAGCAACAATGCCGACACAGCTGAAAGCAAATATAAAATAGTAAAATAATTAGTGCTGTCAAACGATTAAAATTTTTAATCAGATTAATCACAGGGTTACTGTGGATTAATTTCGATTAATCACGATTAAATATCATTCATTTTTAATCTATATTAATCGCGTTTCATTTTGCATGAGCAAACAGACTCAAGAAAGAAGGGAATATATACATAGATATGTATAATACAGGCTAGATGTCTCCTCCGTGCTGCCGGCCAATGCAATCGCACGTCCGCACTGGCGGTCATCTTGCCACAGTCAGCTGGCTCACCCATAACATTGTGTTGTAGTGGTGCATACTTTTTAAATAACCATAACTTGCTCAATTTTCTACCGCTTTTCAAACGGTTTGGTTTGTTATAAATGTCAGAGGTGTAGTTGTAACACTGCACTTATGGATAATTATGTTATACTTCCGGTCAAACATCCAGAATTGTAGCCATGTTAATAACGTTTGTAAGAAACCAAACCGTTTGTAAATCCGTCAAGATTTCAGCAAGATACGAGCATTTACGTTTGTGCAGATCACTCACCTTCATTCACATACCACAGACTCCGCCAGAGTGCTTGCCTGGGGTAAGATGGCCACCCGATGATGCCGTTAGAGACTCCGCCTTAAGACATCTAGCCTTTATTATACATATCTATGAATATATATATATGCCACTACCGGATCAACTACCCATTTGTGCATGTGCG
>JAJHUR010094680.1:0-67868 GCA_027495735.1 Lutjanus campechanus | reverse complement strand
CAGTTGTAACACTGCACTTATGGATAATTATGTTACACTTCCGGTCAAACATCCAGAATTGTAGCCATGTTAATAACGTTTGTAAGAAACCAAACCGTTTGTAAATCCGTCAAGATTTCAGCAAGATACGAGTATTTACGTTTGTGCAGATCACTCACCTTCATTCACATACCACAGACTCCGTCAGAGAGCTCGCCTGGGGTAAGATGGCCACCCGGTGATGCCGTTAGAGACCCGCCTTAAGACATCTAGCCTTTATTATTCATATCTATGAATATATATATATGCCACTACCGGATCAACTACCCATTTGTGCATGTGCGGCGGCATGCGCGACGGTAAGTCTACTTGGACAAACTGTCCGAATTGCGTTGCCAGAGACGTTTCAGGGACTTTGAGTCATTCTGCGCTGCAGATGCGTTAATTGCATTAAAATTTTTAATCAGATTAATCATGATGATGGATTAATCCGCGTTAACGCGTTAATTTTGACAGCCCTAAAAATAATACAGATACCTGAGAGTACAAACAGCAACTAAGGAGAGAAACTTAATTTCAAAGCAGTGATTAAGTTAGAAGCTGCAAAAGTCCTGAGAGCTGAACAGAGACTTTTGGAAGCGTCTTTCTCTCTGCTCTATTGTACACACTGAGCTGAGTATAACGACACTCGCTTGTTCGAGGGTCGCAGCCCACTTGGAGGTGGGTCAGGCTCGATTTTGGCCCCACTGCGGAGTAGGTCCATCTTGGGCACAACTCGGTGCAGCTCGGCACAATAAAAGTGATAATGGAAATGCAAATCAGCATGACATGGTTTGACTCATGCGGCCAAAAGTGCCAGTGGAAAAGCCCCAATAGTGGATGCAGCCAATTGCAGGCATATTTGCACTGACTACATCTGGTGACTCAGACTAGCCTCTAGCCTGCATACAACCAAAGCCCGCTCAAACATGATTGGTCAATAGTGCTCAGACTACAAACAGATTACAAACAGAAAGCTGAGCCCTTCCAATATCAAAATCTTGTCCCTTGCTCAGAGATTCTGTGTTCATATGCAGATGTTTGCTTTTAGAGGTTAGTACAACAATAATTCAACACTTTGAAATTACAGGAAAATTAAATAGGCCTACTACTAAATCACAAATCACTGCTTTAAAACCTATAACAACAGAAGCACATTTAGCATCTATAGTACATCCTTGGGACTTCTTAGTTAAGCATCAAAGCTATGTATCAATTAAGGACGGTTTTGTCTACCCAAAACTACTATTTCCAAAGTCAACTCTGTAAGTTACTCAAGTTCTTTTTTAGCCCCAAACACAATCTTTCATTAACCATGACCAAGTAGCTTTGTGCCCAAATGTGATTAAACCTTAACTATAGTATTCCCAGATCTGAAACTGTAACATGAATCATTTTTGTTAACTGGCAAATTTTCTGTCAGTAGAAGCTTCAGATCAGAAAACATTCATGTGTTGTTTAGTTTGGAGGACATGCTGGAGGAGCAGCTCCAGTATTCTCACTTTAACTAACTTATCGATCGCTCGATAAAATTCTATCCATGTCATTCTGCAGTTTCTTTAGTTATGAGCCGACCTGGATGCACTGTTTCACCCTGACAGCCCTTTTTTCCCACCCCTCTGAAAGCCAGTCACACTGGCAATGGGCAGTTTGATATGATGACAAATGGTTAAATCCAGAGGCTGAATTATTGACTGGAACCACAATGTGAGGACAGAATTCCTCTGGGACCGGAGTTGAGTGGAAGCTGCTCCACACTCTAATTGCCCCCCGCCCACTTACTCGTTTCTTTCTTGGCAGCCCTGTGTTGAGTGTTACAGAGCACTGATGAACTCTACAACACACTTTTAAGTGTTTCAATAATTAAAGCCCACTGAGATTGTCAAGATAATGCACCGCACAACAATACACTGCATAAATTCAAGAGACTTAAACAACAGGTGTGGTCACACTGCTTAATTGCGGTGTCCTTGCAATCGGCATAGCCTGAAACATTTCTTTTTGTGTGATGGTCTACCCTCTCACCTGAGGAGACAGCTGAGGCAAGTGCAGGCTTTGTGGCTCTGCAGAGAATATGCAAATGTGAGGAGATGGAGTTTATGATCCAGAACTACTCTGCTCAGAGATAGAACAATAAGTGACGGCAGTTGAAGGCAGGAAGAAAGAATTTGCAAAGTATTTGTGAAATGAAAAGTCAGAATAATGAGACCTGTGTCTCAAGCGTATCACTGCTCTGACACGGCAATTAGGACGACTGTGACAAGCTAGATGGCCATTCAGCTGATGTTATGCCCTCAGATTTTGTCACTTGACGAGGCAGCTTGTGAGAACAAATCTGTGTTGTTTTGCATTTATTTTAAATATCTCTGCAGACAGCGTTCAAATAGGTACTCTAACAACGATGTCTTCCAGAAATTACACGTACATACAACTTATTTGCAACAGCAAACAGGTTTTGATAAACATAATGTTGCCTGGATTAAGTTTTTTATCACATAATGAGGAACAATTGCTAATGAAGGTATCTGCCAAGTCCCAAAATGTTAATAACCTCAACTCCAACTCTTCTCCTGTGGTTCCTTTGTTGGGGAAAGGGTTATGAAATTCAACTCCTCTCTGTCTTCAAAAATGACTAAAATAGGAGGTATTTTATGAGCCCAGTGCCAAGTGATATCCAGATTCATCAGAGGGTCATTACCATTGTGCAGGAGGGGCACTGAGCAAATTGGTTTTAGTGGTTCTGGGAAGGTATACATGCTGAGATTGAAGCCATTTTAAACATTGATGTGCTACTTTGTACAAAGAGATGCACCTGCTGATGTTTCTTGTCATAACAAATAATACATTTTCAGAACTTTATTGTTAATTGCAAGGAAAGTGAATTTTCCACTATGAATACCAAAACTAACCAACGAACAATCACAATATGGAAGGAAAAAGTCAATCAAGTATGCCAAAAACATGATGGCAAGCGAATAAATGGACTCCAGTCATCACATAGCTCATCAGAGAAGGATGTCCTACAGAAATTATTACCTCATCTCACAGGTTTAACCAACAGACCCAACAGACCTTTTGTATTATATGCTTGAACTTGTTAACATCTAGATGTCTATGGAGCCCCTTCTGGGAGAAATGCCACCAGTACATACAGTTTCCCCACTACTGCTTTTAATATGCCCACCCCCTGTAGTCATTCATTTTCTATCCCTGGCGGGGCTGTGTATTATCCCTGCATCTGGTCAGACTGAATAGTTTAAATGTATGTCCTATATGTCCAGTAGATTTTGGAAGTCAGTGAGCCATACTAGCTATTTTAAAAAGATTATATTATATAAATTATACTATAATTTTTCCAGAGTGAACCGAGTCATGAGCGGTTTAAACTCTTCCGTACTACTGTGATGATGATGATGATTTCACTTCACACTTTTGTCTCTGCCCTTGCCAGATTAACCAGTTAACCAGATTAACTTCTCAGAAACTAGTATTAAACTTCTAAACAAGTCAGTGTTTAATGCATTATCAATAACAGCATTCAGTCAACAAAGTTTCTGTTTCTCCAACTCTTCAGTCTGAATTACTAAAATTACAACTCCAGAGCTGTTCTGTGGTCACACACACCTTTACTAACTGGGGCTGCAAATTTTGTGCAATTAAAAATTTGCATTTTTAATTGGTGAAATTCTTAACAGTGATTAATTTCTAAGTTCTTTTGTCCATATGTCCTGATTTTCATCGGCTTGTTTGTGATCAGATAACCTTATGGCAAATAAAAAATAAAAAAAAGATGAAAGGTTTGGATTGTACTCAGTACTCAATTATGATGGTAAAAGTAACTTAGTAGATTATATTATGCGATGCATACTTAAGTACAAGTAAAATACAGGCTTGGATAATGTATTTGTAAAAGTGCAAGTATGCAAAAAGTACTTAATTACAGTATTTTGAGTCTTTGTAATTATTTTCATCCACCCCTGCAAATAGAATGCAAGACTTCACCACTCACAAAAATGCAGAGCTCCCACCCTAAACAAGACTAATCGGCTAAAGCTTGGTAAACCTAACCTTTAGTGTTGAATGTTACAATATTGGCCTAATTACTGTTAGAAATGGTTCGTTCAAGAAAAAAGTGGATGTTGTTCAAGCTTACCAGAATCTGAATTTCCTCATCAAGATTTTATTCCTCAACCAGAGAGTTTGCTGTCCAAACCTGTTTCCAGTGTCAAAGTCCTGCACTTTAAGTATAGTGCATACACGCACGCACACAAAAAACAAACAACTTTGCCAGTGAACATGGTTGGGGCAGCAACTATGTTTCCCATCAAAACCTAATGGGCAAATCAAATTAGTAGTATATGAACTTCATCAATAAGAGTTAGGACTAGCATAAGTAGTCAAATAGCATCCACCCACCCTGCTCTCTGTTACCTCAACTCTGATTTCTAGACTCCAGTATGTGTGTGTACATGAGTATATTTTGCATTCTTCAATACATCTTGATAAAATGACGAGCGTATTATTTTTATGTTCATTATGTGGCTACCACATCTATTCCATCGCCATGCTCTCGCACAGCAAACATACCAAAGCGTAGACATATTGTGCTGTACTAACCCTACAATAAACACGCAATCAGTGCACACATTCACAGTTTCATCAAGATGTAGTAAAATTCAAACACAGTGAGTCAGGGTGCCTTACATAACCATAAAGTAAGCCTGGCGGGTGCTGTCATCAAAAGTGTGCCTGCAGCCGCCTTCCTGAGATGAAAAACAAATGAAACACTTTGAGGCTGAGCTGATTCCCCTCCCGGTCTGCAACTCCATCTGTCACTCCCAGCGACTTATTCTGAGCAAGAGTGCTTTCCTGCATGACCTCCATCACAGCGCGCAAGATGAACGAGGTGGGTCTGGTCTCTGTCCTCTGTCTTCTCTGTGCCAAGGCAGCAGGGGCACCGAAGCATCGAGAACACCTGCAAACTGAGAGTAATGAGGCAGCAGGCCGCACGGCCGCCCATCCTCCCCGCACTAATCAATCCAGCTAGCCATTAAGGGAACCAAGGAGAGCTGGAGCTAGTTAGAGAAAGTTGCTGCTTCATACCTCCATAAACCCCTGTAAGATGGTCAGTGGTTTTATGTTTTTACACTGCACATCTCATAGACCACATCTGAGGCTTTGTAATTTCCTGTTGAGTAAATTTCTGTTTGTGCCACAATTTCCATCTATCACAGCTAAAATTAACATCCTTTTCCTTCTTGCAAACAAATTATTATTGAAGCTAAAACTCCTCATGAAAAGTGGAAGGAGTTTTCATAACTAGGGTGTTAGCTTAGTTACAGTTACTGTTTTATGTTTTTAAGGTGAGTGTTATGTTCTTTTATGATAGTTTTAAGTTCTTTTAGTTAGTTTTAGGTTCTTTAGTACTTAGTCAAGGGAGAAATGTGTGAAATATTTAATGTACTAAACCATTAACTGTCCATCATATCTTATCATAGATCAAGGACACATGCCAAAGTTGAGTGCTGGAGAAATGTCTGCCTCCACACATAATCATTTAGTGTAGTGTGCTAAGATTTCCCATACCAACAGTCTGCATTCAGTGAGTCAAAGTTAATGCAGAATGTTTGCTGAATGAGTTTGTGTCTGTTGTATAAAATCTGAGATGTATAAAATCATTAATAATCTTTTAGAAAGAGATGTTTATAACAGTTAAACTGAGCAATATGTTAATGGAGTCAGACAGGCAGTCGCTGAACTCCGACTCCAGTGTGTATTTTCAGAGCAGTGGGTTTTTTGTTTTCAGAATAACAGGCTGAATTTTACATCAACTGTCAGAGTTATAAACAGCTGATCAGCTTACAGCATATCATTCCTTATTGCTTGTCATTGTCAGAGTACAATGTTGTGCTTGTCTTGTACTCATGTAGGTTCAGTGTCTGTGCAGCCTGCAGGCAAACTGCCTGAGCTTCCAGTCTGGAGGGAAGGGGGCGCTGGTAAACAACTGGCTTCAACCAAAGATTGTAAATTTAAATAAGCATTCAATGTATTTAATGTGCTGCCTATGGCTCAAACTCACTATTTAGACTTCAGTACTCATTTTTGAATACTAGGGTCTTACGTATTGCTCCTTAGGTAACATTAGCTAGTTTTCATATGATTGTATAACTGGTGTGACAATAAACATACTGACTCTCAAATTATATGTCAAAGAAGAGTCATTCTTTTATCAAGGGTCTAAGGCACATGTGTCCAAATTCCAAACTCCAAATACATATTTTTTTGTGGCCTGCGAGAGCTTGCAAAGAACATAATTAAACAATAATATTCTAAATTGCATTACAGATGATGTCAGTATACATTAGACAATGTCACAGGGTCATACAGCTGTTTCCAGCCATGACACTCTAGACGAATGGTTGTAGTTATTAATGTTAATAGCAGCAGTCTAACAAAATGCCGTCATTTTATTTTGAAGCGAATATACATTTTTGATTTGAAGTCTTTCTCATCAGCAACCCAAATTGAAACAATGTGAAACCTTTCAGTGTATACCGTCCTATCATTCATTTATGTTGGACAAATATATAGGCCCAGGACAAAAAAGTGTTTGACAGAGGTGTCAAACACTTTTTTGTCCAGACCAGAGGTGGTCTAAGGTAAGACAATTTTGTGATTTTGAGCTAAATATATTTAAATTAGAGGATTCATTTAATGGTCATTTTCACACAATGTAACACAATTAACACAAGGCTGTATAGTAAAATTTTTATCTGTGTTGTAGTCCCTTTGCTACACACAACAAACAACACAGAGCAAAACATGCCAAAAAAATAATTAAAACTGATGGAGAGGAAGGGATGAATTTTAAAATTGGACTGAGTTGAATCAGCATCTACAGTATTTACATGAAAACCTTGTGGAATTTTAATTAAAAGATGACTTAAGCGGAGCTGTTTTAGGTACATTTAATGTTCATGTTTAAATGCAGATGCAGGGCTTAGCGTTAGTTTTTACACACACTTCCTGAGAGATTATTTTTTCCCAAACACCCTCAAGCAGTGGTTTCTCATCTTAATACAAGAATGGTGTACGCAAAAAGATGTTTTCCTTCCGATTGAAACGTCCATCTTCCCTCTATTACTCCTCTTCAATCTCCTCAAGTCTCCTTCTTTGCATTCCCATTCTCCTCCTGCCAGCCTCCAAGACAGAAGCCAGAAATTCACTGGAAAAAGACATGCTGTCACACGGTACATATCCCCCTCCAAAAAAATAATCATGCCACCATGTCATTACCCAACCTCGACTCTCTCAGAGCAATCACATTCAAAGAGCGTTTTTCAGGAGCGCCCTCCCCAGCACAACTAGTAAGCATGGCTAATGGAAATTTAATCAGCAACGAGAGAGGACAGCAGGCATAATGCAACAGATGATAAATAGAAGAAAGATGCAAATGGTATTTATTTTAGACAGGCCGTGCTGACAACCCTGATAATGCCTCCTCATGCAGTTTCTCCCTGAAGCTTCCTTTTGATGGTTCCGAAGTGGTATGCACCATATTTCACAGCCTATCATTTATGGAATAAATTGTGTTATTCATAGAAATGTTTTCATTTTTTCCAAATGTCTCTTGTCAGTGGTGCCTGAACACCATGGCAGTAGGTCTAAATTAATAAAAAGCAATGTAGTTTCGTACAGAAATTACACTCCAGCAGTACTTTAGAACTGGAAATCTTCCTCAAAATTACCGGCATTTCCTCTTATTTTAAGACGAAATTGTACCTTTTGTGCTCTCCTCTCGTATTAACAGAGCCTATACTTTGATCCCAAAGGTGAGAACTGAAGGCTCTACTGTATAACCTGTGCCTCTAAATGGATTTACACTATTGTATTTCCATAAAAATGTCAATTGAGTGACATTTCCTATAATGAGTCATGCATATGAAACATGCAAATACAACCTACACATGATGCAGATTCTGTACATCATATCAACACGATCCTGGTCTAGATGTTACATGAAGCTCTCCAGGGACTAAAGCCTGTGTTTGGTCTCAAAATCTGCCGACTACACCGTGTCCTTGGTTGGTGACATTTAGAGTTTAATTAAGTACATTTTTAGGTGACGTCTGGATGCCAAAAGTATTAATGTCACTTTTTATTTTAGTATCAAATGTTCGTCACAACTGCAGCACCTAGAATGAACTTTTGATTGAAGAATCGGAAGTACCAGAATCTTTATTATAATATTTCAATCATATCATAACTTCATTAGCAGATGGAGTTCTGCCACGTACATGTTACTGTATCAGTTCTTAAAATTCAAGCTCTGATTCATAAAATTTACAGTGTTTACAGTTTATAGTGCAGCCAAACAAACTCACATTGTTTTAACTCTTTCCCCGCCAGCATTGTTTAAAAATAGTTGCCAGCCAGCACCGGCATTTTTGACAAAATTCACTGATTTTTCAACACCCACAGAATATTCAGTTCTATGAATATGTTAACATGGAATATATCAAAAGAAAATCAAATCTCCTAGTTTCAAACACAAAAAAGTTTTGTTCTAGCTTCATTCATTCTTTTTTTTTATAAGCACTTGAATGTTGGTTGGTTGTATCAAAAAATCCACTTTTCAAGAAAATTGTGTTTTTGTGAAAGGGACATTTTTAAGCAGAATATTAACTTTATGTTTCACGTTGTGGTTAGCATTAGGCGTGTGTGTCCTCTGTTGGAAACACTGTCCGAGAGGCCCGGGGCCTGGAGCGCTGTCTGCCTGGGCTGTGGTGTGTGTGCGGTGTCAGCAGCGTCTCTGTGTCCCGGCTGCCGTGGAAGTCCCGGGACTGCAGCACGAGCAGCCCTGCTCTGTGTCTCTATGTCCAGATCACAGTGCTCTTTGACCTGGCTGTGGCGTGACTCCCAGGGCCTGCGGTGCAAGTAGCCTTGCTCTGTGCTCAGGCTCTGTGGCCGGGTCATGATGCTTTCTGACCTGCACATCTGTGTTTCACAAGTTGAATTCTTTTAAGGCAGATGCTCAGATGCTATTAGCACCAAGGTGTCTGTAGCCAAATATGTTATTTGCACCCGCATAATCATGATCTTTCCCTCAACACTAACCATGTAATTTTGTTTCCAAAACCTGACCAATCTGTGACTGAAAACTGAAAATAAACACAGACTTCTGGTATCACACAGGACTCAAACCCCAGTTTCCTAGAGAGTTATGATTGTTCCTCATTCATCCACCACATCCTCCTCTCTGCAGACACTTTGACTTTGAGACTTTATACCTAAACCAGACAGCTGGGTGTAAATAGCCGAATTGCTGCCAAACAAAAGTTGTTTAAATTTAGTGGTTCTCACAGAAATACATAGTGGGTGCTAGAGTCGGGCGCCAAAACCAGGTGCCAATACAGCACCAGTTCCTATTTGACCAGTACCTACCAGACAGAATCACAATGGTGCCTCATTTTGGTGCCACAAAGCTGAGCTGTCGATTGAAATAGTTTCCCTGTGATGCATCATCACACGTGCCTAGTTAACATGACCATAACACTCTTTCTATATGGCAGCAGGTGATGTGACATGAGCATACTGTTAGCCAGTTGCTATCTTAAATATGATTAAAATATCTCAATAAAAAGTCAAAGTGTGGCTGTATTTCCTTTGAAAGGGTTCCACTGAGCGAAACATACAACACATGTTTAAAAACAAATTTGTGTAAAGGGGAGAAGCCTGCACGGGACATGCTTGAAAGCAGAGGGTGCATCATGCTCGTCTACTCATGTGACCCCATGTGTATCGGCAGTGTGGGCGTCCCGGACCCCGATGATGAGGAGAAGAGATATAAAACACTAGATACGATGTCTTATAATAGCTTGCTATTTCTTGATGGTGAGACGAGACCACTGATGATGATGACAGCAGCCTTTCCTCAGGTTAGCAAATATGATAAAATTTCTGCCGAAGACTTGCTAAAATTTGAAGTTGGAGTTTGTGGGATACAAAGAATTCCAACTCAAAATGTATTTTGCTGTGATTAGTACTGTAACTGTTATTTAGTGTTAAAGCGATATTCCACTTTAAGAGATTAACCCACGCAGTATATACTCACCACCATGTAGATGTGATGGTGGATGAAAATCTTCAATTTCCAAAACAATCCTGGAGTTTTAGGAGAAGCAGAGTAGCAGCCTCATCCAGTACAATGGCAGTAAATGGTGACCACGGATAAAACGTTAAAAATAGCACACAAAACAAACACAAAATGTCTCCATCCTGCTTGTGTGGTGTAATGAAAGTGTCCGCAAGCCGCGACATTAAAAATTAACCGCAAAAGACGCCATTTTCGCCATGTTTTTAGCAGAAATATCAGCTGTTGCAAGTAGCCGGTAAGATGTAAACATGGCGTCGATCTCACGAGACTTCGGCATGTGCGGCGATTAGGATATATACAAAGTCTCGCGAGACTCACCATTCACTGCCATTGTACTGGATGAGGCTGCTATCCTGTTTCTCTTAAAACTCCAGGACTGTTTTGGAAATTGAAGATTTTCATCCACCATCACATCGACATGGTGGTGAGTATATACTGCGTGGGTTAATCTCTTAAAGTGGAATATCGCTTTAAATTTGAGCAATTGCTCAAATTGCAATCAAATTGCAATTGAATTAATTCAACAACTGAATTAATTCAGTTGTTGTTGGTGTGTTATGTGAATTTGTTTAGTGTTTTGTATTTTGGAAAGAAATGTATATCGCATCAGTTATGTGTGCATTTCTGTACTTCTTAATGTGAGCATTAGATAAACAAACGTTGCATAAAAATTTCTTTACCATGGTAAAGATGATATGATGTGAAATAGCTGTGAAATAGCTGGAGATCAAACTGTCCATTTTTAACCAGAGCCAAGTTCTTCTCTGAATTGGATGTATTTTTGTTGTATAATTTACCCATGAAAGAGCCTCATTGTTCCCCCATGAATCGACATGCTTTCACGCTGGTCCAGCAGTTATTCTGTCCTGCAGCCCAGGTGCACCTGTGCCACAGAGTAACACAGCCTGTCATTAGCACTAATACAGCTGTCAGGGGAGCTGCAGGACTGCTGCCTGCACAACAATGCAGCTCAGCTGGTTCACGTGTGCTACGCCTGTCCCTCTCGTAAGTTTCTTGTTTTTCCTCGACGGCTTGAATCTGGCTGATACCTTGCTGTCAGTACAACTGTACAGCTGCACGGAGCAGCTTCCCCGCAGAGGCATTGCTAATCAAGTCTTGTTTTGGTCCTCAGCAGCTAGCAGTTGGACTTCAGTGAATAGCTTCACAACTGTCGACACTGTCACACATCTCCATGAACTGGCAGCCCATGAGAGAGAGTAATTAGATGAATCTTGGCACTGCATGCACACATATAATATGAGCATAATTATAAAAGCACTGCTAGAGCGTTATATAAACTCAAAAAGTGTTGAATAGGTCTGTTATGCTCCTTCATAACACACCCCACGTAGAGTATGTTAAGAAATTCATTTAGCAGCAGCATCCAGCTATATGCTGCAGCAGATTTCTGGTTTGACACTGATTAATAATATTTCATAAACACCAAAGAATTAAAAAGAATAAAACACCAGCCTCACTCTGGCTCAGAGACACAGTACATCTTCAGCAAGTATCCAGTTTCTAAATGAAGATGAACTAAGTGGGATCTACTGAGCATATTGGTCTGGGAACAATAAGACAGAGAGGGAGCTCGCTGCTCGACGTCCTGCTGAGATAACACAAGTCTCTCTGTCAAGATTTTTTTCTGCTTTCATAACCGCAAAGTGGCAAAAACAAAACAACCACAGGACTGTATTTCAGACAGACAAATGCGAGTAAACATATGAAACAATCCTCTCATTGATCAAACTGAGCTGTTCCACATCTTGACGGCTTTTTTGTTTAGATTTATCTCGCTGTGTCCTACTTTAAATGAATTCATGAAAGTTGGTAAAAACGTGACTTCAGATGTCAAACAACACGGACCGAGCTCGGCTCGCAGGGAAATGATGGCGATAATTGTGTTTGTTGGATGATTAAGATGGTTTCAGAGAACAACTTGTGCCTCTGTGCCTTGGTAGCTTTGTGTTGATTAGAAAGCCATCCATTTTAATGGCTTTTCTTCTCTCTTTGTTAACCAGGCACCTCTCGATACAAGAAAATGTCACCCAAATGAATGGCATGCTATTAAAGGGGAAATAATAGCTCAAAATAGCAAAACAAAGGAAGGAAAAGACATGGAGACAAAAAAAAAGGTTTGAGATGTGGAGATTTGCTTCTCAGCTTGATGCTCCCAGTGAATATGTTTTTCTAAACTAGTCAAAACTAGTGAGCGAGAGATTGGTTAATTTTTAAACATCCATTATGCTGCTCCAATTCAACAGGCCTTTTTCTGCTGAACAACTGATGAGGGATTTCATTCTTAAGATACTTTTTGTTACCCATCCTTGCGTGCAAGACACCAGCTGCCATTTGATGCACATCAAATGCACATCAAATGACATCCGACTCTCAGCAAACTGACGTAACAATGGTCAAGGTGCCATGCGGGATGTAATGATGCAGGAAGTGAACGTGATAAAATTGCTCCTCTGGAGAGTCAACTGGGAAGTACCTTTCAGTACCTGTTGTACTGGGAAGTACAACAGGTACTGAATGAATCAGCCTGATGATGCATGTCAAGATGCCACAGATGTGCTGCCATACATAGGAAAAAGAATAGTTGAAAAATGACTTCAAACAAGTTTCTCACATTCCTGGAGCTTCCAAGATCAAGACTTTTAATTGACTGTAGTTATTAATAATATTCATTAAGAATATTCTATTTTTATTAGTTGTATAAATAGTTTTCTTAATAGTGTTTGTTTTCAAAACAGTCAATAAATCAAATCAAATCTGTGGACAGAGCGGCCTTCAAAACTAGCCAGTCCTTCCAATGCGTCACCAAAATGACGGGTCTTTCTGAACAAATCCATTACGTGCTTTTATCAGATAAAGAGCACAAATGGCTCCTTCAACATCAGAGCTGTCCTTGTGACATCCCAAACATTCAGCAAGACTATTTGACAAAAGATACAAAAAGATTTATGAGGTGTCCAAATGCAGTGTTTGATCTGTCTGATTCAAAACCAGGATTTATTTTTCTTAGAAATATAACCTGATGCAGCATGTCTAATAAATTTTAAATGTGGCAGGTTAAATGCTGTTTTAAAGCAAATTAGAGCTTTATGTGTGCTTTAAGACATTTACCCATGGAGTAGACTGACCAGAAAAAGTGACAGCATTCATCATTTGGTAACACTCTACAACACTTATAATGCTGTGTAAAAATAAAAGTGTAAAAGATATACTTACACTTTGCTGATAACTACATGAGAATAAATATTCCTAGCAGGAAAGTTGGAGTCGCTGTCTTTAAAATGTTGTGAAATATACTCAGGAGGTTGTTGTGGTTGTCCGGTACAAACAGACAACACTGGCTTCTTTTAACAAGAATGACGTTTTCCAAACCCAAAGCAAGTTTTAATTCACAAATTTTTGGGAAATATACTTAATTTTTTTTCTTTGCGTAGAGTTGAAGGTGGAGTAAGTGATTCTGGAGAAAGACTAAGTGTTTGGTGTCTTTTCTACGTTTTGCGTTGGAGGCTCAGACCGACCTTGGAATGAGAATTAATTAACTCTCTTGACTGAGATGGCTGTGGCTCAGAGAGGAAGAGTGGGTGGTCCACTAGTGAGAAGGTCGGTGGTTTGATCCCTGGCTCCTACAGTTTGCATGTCGAAGTGTCGCAAGATACTGAACTCCAAATTTCTGGTTGCTTGTTGGCTGAATGTTTGTGCCACTGATGTGTGAATGTTTATCTGAATGGCTGAATGTGACGGCTGTACAGCTCTTTCAGTGCTTGACAGACTAGAAAAGTGCTACATAAAATGCAGTCCATTTACAGTCCTCCAGAATCACTTACTCCACCTTTTAATGAAATGACTGATACCACTCCCATTTCTGTAGACTATAGTAAATCTGAATTAGCCATTTGACTTGGTCAAAAAAAAAGACTGAATGATCTGCCTATTAGCAGCTCTGATGCTCACTAATACGTTAATTTATAGAATGTCATATCTCATTTGTTTCTTCTGAGATTTCCAGGTAACCTGAGACTCCAGGAAGTTACTGCTCCCTGCCAGTGAATTGTTGTTTTTATACATCAGTTTTTTCACTGATCAAACAAACAAAATATATGTTAATCAGTTGGTTTAGCTGGTGTGGGTGGGCAGATTTTGTCAACATTGGACACCTCCAGGTTTAGCTGTTTCCCTGTTTCCAGTCTTTATGCTAAGCTAAGCTAACTGACTGCTGTCTGTAGAATTATATTTACACCCCTCTAGGTGTTAACGACCACACAGTGGTTTAATACCTGAACTCCCAAGCCAGTCAGTCAGAACTGAAGAAGCCTCTTGGATGAGAGGCGAAACGTCTTCAAGACCTCTATGAAGTCCAGTTGCCTACAACAAACTTTGCTACGAATACCATGACCTGGATGACTGAGAACCTTCACAGACAATTATATTTACAGTACAAACGTAAGATATCAAAGATGTTTTATAACAACAGGTGATGCATTATTATCTGCGCTGGTACTTCTTGTCTCCAAATTTGGCAAAAGCAAAGACAGTAAACTAGATACAGAACAATTTTTATTATTATGTTCCCACATGTTTTGGACTGCTAGTCTAATATGACAACTATTGTTAGAGAGCATATCTGTGTTGCCAGATCTCGTGGTGTGCTGCTGAGGCAGAGACGGGTCTCAAACAAAGTTAATTTTCTCCTCATTTATGTGTCTGTAAAAGGCATTTTAGTGTCAATTTCTGGAGGATGTGTGGCTTGAGAAAAATATTTACTTCTGTGATTATAGGGTGAAAGAGTTGGTCATATCACAATCAGAATCAGAAATAATTTATTGATCCAGACATTAACCATAGAGGTTGCAGATCAGAAAGTTATTTGGATAATTTTCAAAGCCACGGCCCTATTTTGTCCTTGTGGCATGAGAACTTGTTGCACAGACAATGCAAAGTAGAACCAAAAGTTTTAGGACAATATGGACAGTTGTTCCTGCAAGTGTTACTTTAAAATCCCCTTTCATTATGAGGCTCAGGGTTTTTCAAACACACAGACCCCACATGATCTCTGCTGTGTCTGTCTTTGTTGAAACAGAAAGCTGTCTTCAGAATGCTAACTGGCATTTTGTGGGCTGCATTTGATCCAGTGGAAACGTGTGGAGCTGGTGGGCTGAAAGGTTCCCTACTACCGTTACAGAGGCAGAACAATCCCACGTGGGAATTGTGTGTCCTCCCCCTCCGTCGTTTCCATCTCAGAACTCGGCCAGCTCTCCCTCAGGAGAAACTTCAACAGAAAAACAAGGCGATTAGAGAAGCAACCCGCAATACGAAATGACTCACCATGCAGTTTACCTCCAGACATGAGCTTTTATACTAGCTGCAATTCTCCGCCATCTCCAAGACATATGCTTGCCCGCTTTGTCACAGAACTTGACATTTCTGAGTAATTACAGGTGTTTCTCATTATTGGCCGTCTGAGTTGGGGCTACTTTCTCTTGACACTGGCATATGTTTAAAGATAAAGCATCATTTAATTACTTTGTGACTTTCATGTGAGGCCTGCTTGTGTTTTAACTTTCTACCTGGACATACGGGCAGCTGTACTGCCTGCGCATAGTGTTAACAGCACTCATGTCTCACAACACCAAGAGCTGTTTTCAACAAACACATCTCGCCCAGTGCAGATTAGGCATGGTGAATTACAGATCAATCTCTCCTGACTCTGATCTCTGTTCAGGCTACAATCTGCCACTGTTTTCATGTTTTGATCTATCTTCTTAAGATGGACTGATAACACCAAAAAACGCCTGAAATGGAAGACGCTAGCATGCGGTCTACGGGTGCAAAACTCCCCCCATCATCAAAGTTCATATCTCCAGCATCACCACATCAAGTGTCTTTGCTGAAATGTCACAGATATGACAGGTGATAATTTACAATGGCAGCTGCAGGGTGGAGTGCTGGCACAATCTCCATCCATTACATCTGTGTGTGTGCGTGCCTTTATGGGACAGATAAGCAAGAGGATGTTGGTTTTAGCACTGTCTTGGTGCATGGCGTACATCTCATCTCTGCTTGACAGCCTGTTATGAGCTCTCTCCAAACACGTCATTGACAAGTGTCTTAAGCTGCCTGTGTCTCCTTGAACTGAGGATAAATGACTGTGTCCTCTTGAAAGCTTAACAATATAAATGATTTATACCACCCAAATGTCCTCTCGGTGATTCATGGCTGGCCGCATGTATAGCTGTAGCTGGCATTAAATGCATAAACAGCTGAGCTAATGTGGTTAGACTCGAGGTACGACAGCGTGAGGCTATGTGTGCTGTGCAACTGCTTGCATCAGATGAAGATATGTCTCTGGCATTGAGAGGGTGCAGTGGTGGACTCAGACTGTCTGAGGGGCAGGGGCAAAAAAACAAGCCCCTGCTGCATGCGTCACATTGTATTTTATCACATTTTGTCCACTTAAATTGCACTCAATCATCTATCTTGGACACTGGGCCACTCTAGAAGACACTTTAATTTGTCTTGGACATTGGACATGTTTTGTCCAACTGAATGGCATCTACAGGGCAGTTTGCTGTGTTTTTTTCTACCGGAAGGGCACCCAGGTCACCTCCCCATGTTTTCACCACTGAAGGGGCACTCTCGAGGGAAATTTGCCCCATTTTCTCTAGGGCACTCTAAAGGGCACTTTTGTCTCAGATACTTGGCCACTCTAGAGAACACTTTATCACATTTTGTCCACTGTAATGGCACCCAGAGGTCAATTTTCCATGTTTTCTCCACTGGAAGAGCACCCTAGATGGTACTTTAGCATGTTGTCTTGGACACTGGGCCACTTTGACTCCACCAGTGAGAGGCTGTGACATTCCTGTGGTCGGTGCTGATAAACCAACTCCTTGAGGTGGCTGTGCATCCATGAACCTGCTGTCAGCTTTTATAACACATACACATACTTGAAATCTGTGTTGTACAAATATGCATTTGCATACAGAAATTGTCCAGGTTGTTATTTTCCAGTATTAGGCCTGCGTTGTAGGACACAAACAAAAACTGACAGAGCAACAAATATTATGTCAGTTGTAGTCTACTCATGTGCTTTATTTGCCATGAAATGAAAAAAAAAATGTTTGTGCTAAGACTAGATTGCAGAAGTCGGTGTTGTGGTGAAGTATAACTGTGTATTTAGTAAAAGTAACTCAACAAAAACACTTACTGCTTCTCACTCTGGTGTTAATTTTAAATAAAAGACAATTTTAAGGTCAACTCAATTAGCCCACATCCCTTTTCCAAATTGAAAAACCTGTTTGCATTTGCTTTTCAATACTCTGAATTCAGTCAGCTGTGGAGAATTTGTAATGTGGTCGTAGGTGCCAACGCTTAGATATTTCTTAATTACAACATAATTGATGGCTAATGTTTCGTAGCAGGCAGGAGAGTTGTTGTTAGTGGTGCAGTAGCATGAAAAGGAGAAGTAAAACTTGACTATGCTTGAGCAGCCAAAGTTATTATTTCATTAGACCTTGGGATACACGTGTGGCGCTGTGATTCGGGCGCACAGCTATCAGCCTGGAAAATCACACAGAGATTGTGTTTACATGGTAATCGGCATTCAAAGTGCACGGGTCATGATCAGGAGAATTAATCTAATTACCATTATCATTATTTTATTATCTGATAAATTGGCTGTCTTGACAAATGCTCCCTGAGGATGCAAACGTGGGAAACAGCAAAGTGGAAAATGCCAAAGTCTCTGAGCGAAAGTGGTTCTGCTGGGGTGATCAAATTAAAACTACTTTTTCAGTCATGCCTAGATGTACACGTGGGACAAGGACGGTGTGAAATTATCATTACAGTATAAGTTCAGAAATGACTTTGTCAGGTGATTAATTTGATGTTGCTTCTTTGGGTTTTAAAGTGGTGAAATGTAAATAAAAATGTATTAAAAAATACCTTGTAATTGCGAGAAAAGGATCTTTGAATTATGTTGCTAGGATACAGCTTGGGTCTACCTCCTGCCAGCTGTTGACATTAACAAACACCGCCACAGGAAATAAACTTGGACCCATTTACAGCACAGTGTTTGAAGCTGAGAAATTATGAGCTGCAAACTGATCAAAGTGAGTTTCTCATTATACAAACAGAGGGTCAATCCTCCTGCGCACTCTTAGCTTTTATTTGATTTAAAGTTACAATGTTTTGTTATTTCTCCTCAAAGATATGAATTAGTTTTATCATATTTACAAGTTACTTGTTTTTTTCAGACATAGCAGTGAGCCACATCTATGTGCACCAACAGTATCAATAAATATATGGAAAAGGAAGGCCTCGTTTACACCATTAAAGGTCCAGTTTGTAAGATTTACAGGGATTTACCAGCAGAATATGATGTTTTCATCAGTTTAAAATAAACTGAAAACAAGAATCGTTTTGTTTTGTTATCTTAGAATGAGTGTTTATATCTACGGAAGGAATGGGTCATCTTCCGTGGCCGCCGCCATGTTTTCAACAGTAGCTCAGAGTAACTTGTTCTAGATTCTCCTATGCACTTGGAAGGGGAGGGTGAGCTGTAGCAGTATTCAGTTAGTTACAATCTAGAACCTCACTGCTAGATGCCACAAAATGTGAACTGGATAAATAGGTTAGAAAAGTTAAAGCTGAGATTAAATTTTTAAAAAAAGTTTCTCTCACCTTTTTAGATGACATCCCTGGTCATGGGTGTATAACAATATATGCCAAGAGAAATACAAAAAATTCCTCACTTTTTATTTCATATTTTCTTTCTGCATAATAATGATATGTGCCCATGTGGGCTTGGACAAACATAAAACCAGTCAACCAATGATATCATGACATCCACCAATCAATCAATCTTCAGCTTTAAGCAGTAAAGAGCTAACATTCACTAGTTAGATAACTAGCCACAGCAAGGTACTCCAGGTAATGACACATCCACTTTTCAAGGTTGAAATCAAATTCCTCCCACTGTTATGTCTTACGTCACAATATGGAAGCTCAATGCTCAGAGAGAAAAAAATGCTGTTTCATCTTTATGACTTTAATGTCAGGTGTAAATGCCAACAGAACGCACTGGGTGTAGAATACATTCTGATCAGCCAGATCACATTTTGAAGATGCTCACAATGTGATCAGATCTCAGCCGGGTGTATGTAAATATAATCTGTAGTGAGACAGACGACAGTCTCAAGAAAAAAGTCATAGCAAAAGCTACAAGTAGTAGCAATTGCTAGCAAGTCTGGCCTTGCAAAAAGTAATTTAGAAATGGCATTGCTTTCCTTAACCTGGGATGCTCCATGTCAAATAAGTTCAGAAGTTGTGCTTAACTAATTTGTATATTGCATATTGTATAATCCAGAGCCGCTCAAAGCTGCACCAGACCACTCATTATTGCTCAATGCTCAACTCACATTTCATCAAATCACTCACTCCAAAAAAGAAAAATCTGCATTGTAATTCAGTTTTAGTTTAAATCATGGCCTGTAGGACAAAACACACTAAAAGCTTCAATATACATGCGTCACTTTAAGTTTCTGTGGTGCACTGCAGACTTCAAATTTAAAATTCCAAAACCACAGGACCAGCAGTATTTTAGGAAAAGGTCACTATTCATATGTATCTATATAGTATCAAGTAGTTTATTTCTTTAATAACATATTGTCCTCTGCAGGGAAACATCCTCACCTTTTTTCAGCTCACTCGATATAATGATTAAACAGTGCGCCATATTCATGTTTTTGTATGAAGGCAGCAGGATAATTTACATCAGTTTCACTCAGTTTACATCAGTGAGGACATTTTGGACCACAGCAGACAGCAAACAGAACACCGACACACAACACAGAGATGAAGAGGGAGAGACAGCTCTGGACAGTTCATCAACAGGATAGTTCAAAACAGTATGGGTGTCTGTGCAATGGGCATTTGGGCATACGTCAGACTCGTGGTGTGAGCGGAGCCTGAGCAAAATTGGAGCAGGATGGAGTGGGAGATAACGCGACGCCCCATCCTTTTAAAAAAGCTGCTCCGCACGCCATCCAACCCTCCCCTGTTCCAGCTCCGCTCACGTGCTCTGATGCGATCACAATGCAGACACGGATATAATTGTTTTAATACCAGGTGTAAATGTGAAGTTAGGTTAAGTTTGGTTCCAGTTGTTATGGGTAATTTGTAATGAATGAATGAAGTACCTTCAGTATGGGTATTCCCAAAGTTCAAAGGGAGAGGAGGGACTCTTTCTAGTTTGCCTTAATTATGATAATGTAATGGATTCTATTATTAATCCACAAATAACATATATATACATATATAAATATACGTTTATTATTGTTAACTAATTAATATATAGTTGTTGTTTTTTTTTAAATAAATAATAATTTACAAATGTAAAACATACTGACAAATCACACAAAATTTTAACATAATGGATATCTCCATTCTCCACCTGCATCCAAAGTCCGCTGGCTGGCAGTGTTCCTCCTAAACCACCTGCACCCATCCGTCCCCTGGGACCTCCCACAGACTGCTGTTCCAATCTTCATGACCCACAAAGCTTGTTCCACATTTGCACCAGTTCATGTGACCAAATCTCCGAAGTGGAGGATTTAGCTTTATCAAGCAGTAGATACTTCAAGCAGTATGTCATGAAAATACTACCTGCCATTTTCTGGTGTGATTGTAAAGGTTTTTTTTTAATGCAACAGTAAGGCCAGCAAACATTTTTGCTTTTCCTTTTATTCAGAGTCCTCATTGATTCATAACAGAGTGCATTTGTATGGTGAGACCTTGACTGTCTATTCTGACAAAACTTTAAATACCCTGAAGAAAAGCAAGACTCTTCAGTGTTGTCCCTCAGATCAAAGACTCTAATCCAAGCTTTGAGCACTGTCCAAGAGCTGTAAAAGTCCTTCTGTTGCCTGGGTTGCACTGATCCTGTGAGTATAACATCAATGCAAAATAAGAAATGAATAAATCACAACAGAATTAATTATATTTAAAATGCATTAAAAATTTACAAATCTTTGTAAGTAGCTAGTTGATGAGTAGTTGACTATTAACCAGAGGTGGGACCAAGTTCCAAGTCAGGACTGACAATTCCTTAGTTTCAAACTTTGAGTTTCGAGTCTCTCTCTCTGTGTTACAGACTAATTTTTGACCTGCATATTTTGCATGTTGCAATTAACTTTTTGTTGAAAGAAACCATTTTTGAGAAAAATTGATTTGACATGTACTTTAATGTTGAATTTATCCCTTGTTCTATCTATTAAAATGGAGGGGACGGGGATTATGACGTTACTGACCAGGGAGAAATCCAGATGTTTTGGCTTCACTTTGGGGGATCAGTCATGTTGCCCATTTCTAAAAATGTCAATGGTTCAAACAAATAGGATCTGGAGGATTAAGTAGCAACTTGCTGGGAATTAATAGCATTTATGTTAGTTGGTCAAGGAAATAAAGGGAAATTAATGATGTGTGTCAAACTTTTAAAGTAAAATGCTTTTTAATTTTTGGATTTTGGTGGAAAATATCAAGTATTTTCAAGTCAAAAGGCTCAAGTCCAAGTTCAGTTGCAAGTCTTTTTTTGATTCGTCATGTAGAGTCTAAAGTCATTAAATTTGTGACTCGAGTCCGACTCAAGTCCAAGTCATGTGACTCAAGTCGACACATCTGCTACCAACTTAACAATATAGTTAATCATTAATTACTATATAATGTTTCACTGATTTACAGATAACTTACTGCAGCACAGTGCAAGTTTTCCCAGAGCCTGCGTGGGTTTCCTCCTCCACTCCCGCAGCCTGAAAAAAAAAAGTTTTATAAATTGAAAGGTTCTATTTTGCATTGGAAATTCAAACATTATCTTAAAGACATACAAGTGTATAAGGGAAGAAGGGAAGAAACTTAGTGCATTAAATCAGTGGTTGATTAATATGCAGCCTTTTTGAGGTTATCATGGAGCTGATGTTTCTAAATGAGCAACTCTAGATAGAAGAAGTTACCTGTTTCCATCTTGTTTGTGCTTCCCCGAATACATTATTCGGATGCAGGTGCATCTCTAGTTACCATATTCACTGGTTTGATAGAAAACAGATGGAGAGATGAAGCAAACAATTGTGGGATGATAATATCTACCTTCCCTTCATTAAGGAAGGTGCTGTGTCAGACAGAGGGAAAGGAAACAATGAATCACCTTTTATTCATGTTGGATCAGCTTGTTTCGTGGTGACCACTTACTGTATCTGTTTACGGGCCATTTCACTCTGATAGGAACATTTATAGGAAACTTCTTAGAGAATAACAAGGTTCCTATAAATGGAAAAATTTACATGTGGAACCAGAACCAGTGCAGAAACGGGGTTTCATTTTTATAGACTTGTAATGAATCCTCTGATAGCTGGATAATTAAACGGACAGTTACCACTGAGCTTGTTGTTGCTGTCCCCATTTTATGCTTTGTGTTATATTTTTTGTTTGTTTGTTATTTCACAGCCTGTGGAGTCAGGGGCTCGTTAATGATTTCAGGGCAGATGTGTAAAATAAATGATGACCTCTTGGCTTCACCTCGGCTCCTTCGGTGCGCCTTGACATAATAAGCAGTTAATCGCACTTCACCGCTCTCTTTCGTTTGCTCTCCTCTACTGTATTTTAACCCCAGCAGGATGGGCTGACCTGCAGGACCTGGCAGAAAGCTGCTGACTGACAGCATAATTCATAGCTGCCCATAATAATTGGTTTAGCTCTGGCCAGTAAAGAGGACAATGGATAATGTTTGTAGGTGTGATTGAAAACAATAACAGCGCACATACAAGTGGATGAGACGGTCTGGCATTTTGCCCCGATCATCCTGCACAACTGTCGAGACAAGTTTCCCAGATGTTTTCATGAGAGGCGTCAAGGCATGCTGCTGCTAACAAGCCAAATATGTCACACTCGCTGTGTTTCAAAGGGCTGCACACTCACGCAGATCTCTGTATTTGTTTGTTTTTACGCTTTTATACCCAAGCGCTTGTTTGGCACGTCATGGGATGACACCTCCCACAAGAATTCACCTTGCTCACACTACAATAAACAGAGCAAGCACTGTGCTCAATCTTAATTTAGGCTGACTCTTGCAGGAGCATCGTCCTTCTTACTTATCTGATGTGCTGCTATCAACATATTCACAACCCCTCTCCATCTTCGGTTACAGAATGTAAACTATATTTAAACTTGTTAATATGAAACGCTGTAAAGTGAGTTTATTCCAGGAGGTACCTGGGTGTCCTGGGTGTATATTACTCATGCTTCTCATTGCTTTTCAATTAGAGGAGAAGGAAGAGCAGCAAATGATCTGCTTGGCCCGTGGTGTTTCTTAAGCCTCTGCTTCTTTGTTCACCGTGGGGCCTCAGACAGTAAATAATCAGAATGAGTTATACATGATGTTTTGTTCTGTGGATGCTTATATAAGTGGAAAGCCAAAACAATGCAGCCTAATGAATGAGGCATACAGTACAAAAGATGTTTGAGGGAAATAGAAATGTATCAGTGCACACACACTGCTGTCCATCTTTCTACTCTATGCATGAGTACATAACAGAATATTTTTTGTGTATGTGCCAAGCATTGAAATGACTGCAATGATACATTGATTCAGAGTGTGTTCACAATGTGTCATTTCAAGACAGAGACACTGCATCTGCTTTATTACTAACAGTGTACCCAGTTCCTCTGTATGTATGGGAAACAGCTCTAAAGGAAATAGCTATGCTACACATACCTTACAGTACAGTGGCTGTGTGATGTTGGAAACATGGTTTCCCAGAGTCAGTATACAAAGGGTGGAATGGATGGAAACTATGCTTTACCATTAGTGACAGCATCACTCTAATATTTTACAGGGTTTGGGCTTCACATATCTGTCAGTTCACTGTACCTGCCCTGTACAAAATGAACACAAGCTGCAGTAAAAAATCATTTGACTTAATGGCCTCTTTAAAATATTTACTTTAGATTTGTGAATATGCAGGCTGGGACCTTACAATTGGAGCACTGATGGCATATTCATGTGTTTTTTTAAAAGCTTTTCTCTTATAGACTGATATAGGCTGATATCAGTTCATGGACCCCAGTATTCCACAAATGATCAGAATAATAGATTGATCAGAATTATAGTGCCTCATGTGAACACCCCAGCTGGAAGAGGCTGGCCTGATCCGGCCAGATTGGAAGGAATTTTGAATCAGGTGGCATAAACCTTTGATAATCTGCTTGATAGGAAAATAACCATATAAATGTTTATTACAATCATTTCTCTTTCGTTGGAATAGATATATTCTCTCTGCACATGTTTGCCCCACGTGATGGTAAGTTACATGCCACAAGCCTCCAGGAGTTTCCAGGAGGGACAAAAACAAAACACAGCTGGTCAGTAGAGGAAACAACTTCGCTGTGAGAAAAGTGTTTAAAGATGCTAATATTGCTCCCAGGATATGATGTGGGTCCATCATAAAAATTAGTGGTAGGAAACGCTTCTTCTTCCTTGTTCACGGGAGGCTGCTAAACCAGAACCACATCTTCTTCCTCTGTTATATTTCTGGCAGAAGATGCTTCACAGCAGGCAGAACCATGTAAAAAAATATATATTCTGATGAATGCTCCAAGGTGAGTAAACACACTTTTTATTGGCACACTTTATTTAGCATCCGTGTAAACAGTTAAGTTGGAATGTTTTCAATCGTACTGAAGAAATATATAAGTTTTGCAGAAACAATTACAGCAAACAGGCACCTGTATAATGTTACATTTTCCAAAATAAACGATATCAATTTTTCTACTGCATTTCTTTTGTTTTCCTGAAAATGCACTGAACTGTGACCTTAAAACCAAGGTACATAGCAAACTGTGAATTTTGTGCACCTTGTGTAATATTATACTCCCAATCTTGAACTTCCGCTCCTCTCAAAAATGTGTTTTGCTTATTGTTTCTTCACTTGGATGTCTGAGTTTCATATTGCAGAAGGATATGTGCAGAGTTTGATGCTATAGAAGGCTTCACTTACTGAAAGGGGAAAGTTTCTTTGAGCTCAGCTTAAATCTCAGTTTAAGGTTTGTATGCGCAAGAACAATTTTGTGACATCACATCTAGTTTGGAAGCCAGTCATGGTCCAGTATGCAGCTTACATAAGAGTGAAGAAAAATATTTGCATATTCATAAATTCTAGATTCTGGAGAGAGAAGGGGTGGATGTTAATGTCAGAATTTTTAATAAGGTACTTGAACTATTTTGTTACAGTGCTTATTTCTAAAATATGTTTGCAGAGGATGTATACCTCAATACATTTGGCCTTGCTACAACAACCCTCTCACCAGACAAGAACAATATTATTGGATGATTTTGCAAAACCCTGGATTACATTCAATACCAATGTTTTAAAAAAAAAATCTTTCTATAAAATCTGTGCATGGCAGCTACAGTATTGTCAGTTTGGCACCTGAAACACTCAGTCAAGGTTAAGGAGAGGGTTTTAAAAAGTGACCAATAATTGCAGCATTGTGACAAAATGAAAATGTTCTTCCACTCATTTTCTACCTTGCACCATAAAGGACACTTTACTCCCTATGTTGGCACTAAATGGTGGCATTGGACATAAATCATGAGGTGGCATGAACATAATTCATGTTGATACTGGACTGTGCTACAAGGGAAAACATTAGTATTTTGTAGAGAATTACATATTATTTTTGCTTTAACAATTCAAATTGTTGAGATAATTGCCACAGGCTGATGTCACTTCCATTCTCCTCTAGCCGTCCCTACTGTATGATTTAAAATGTTAGAAGAAGAAAGAGGCACTGAACTGAAAGTGCAGTCGCACTATAATAAAAGTCCCATATGGATACGCAGAGGGCAGATACCTCTGCTGGCAAGATTGGTGTAATCAAGGTATTCAGAAAATCACAATTGAGCAACAATAGAATCAGCCACGTGTAGCAGCAGATGTGAGAGAAGTTCAGCTCCTCTATTTTCCAGGACAAAGCAGTCATTTTTGCTTTGTTCCACGGAGGGTGAATCTGACTTAAGCAATGAGACGTTGCCTGAATAGAATTATGGGTATTGTAGTTCAAATTAAGTTATGCTGTGCTGGGCTAATATAAGGAGACTGCTGTGCTGTCCTTCTACCTTCTCCCAGCAGTATGTATGCATTTGTCTTTGGTTTAAGTCAGACTATTAAAAAAATACTTTAAGTATAGTAGAAGATTTGAGGGGAAATTTAAATTTTGAATTATTACATCCATCAAGGAGGTTTTGTTTTCAATCCTGATTTTTTGTTTATTTGTCACAACAATTATAGAAAAACTACAGACCCACCTTTTATGAAACCTGGTGGAAGGATGTCCGTGAATGTTCTCATTCGTCCAGGTCATTGTTCCACCCCTGGTGGAAGGATGTAGCATGAGCTGTGGAGGAACCCATTATATTTTGGAGCACATTCAGATCATTAGGCGGACACACAGATTATTTTTCACTTTTGTTAACATTTAAAAATCCAGTATGGTTGTAAAGTTCAGTAGTGTCAAAACATAGCCAATTGTACCAATACCATGACCATATTACAATCCACACTCACGAGTATCATTAATCCTCTCAAGTAGACTATTTCTCTGACGCACCGGCTTTCTTATCAGCACTCATTCAGTCTCTACCTTGCAGGACAGCTACACTCTCTTTCGCTCTGAAACAAAGGAAGATTTTTGGTATGGCTATTCTGCAGCATAAACTGCAAGCCAGATCAAGATGTTGAAGCTGGATACACGGCAAAAACACAGGAAGGACATAACTGGGAGATTATCATCGTTTGGTCCATGAACTCGGCCTGGATAGCGCATGATTTCAGTAACATTTCAGGCTGGCTGTGGTTTTGTTTCTTCAAAAGTTAAGTCTGTTTCAACTTTTCTTCAGCACAATGCTGCATTATTTTTTTTTTGGTATACCCTGCGGCCCTCACCGCCACAACCTAAACGCACTACCACCGTTCAGAATGAATGAGATAACTGGCATTTTCGCCCCGACACCTGATTCTGTTTGAATGTGGCCTTACTCACATTCAAATGTGAATTGTCTGCAATAAACTCCACCAGAGGATTAAGGGAGCATAAAGTTCAAACTTAATGCTTCAAAAGAACAGGCAATAATATTGACAGTGGATTTTGCCCTTGCAGATTTGCATCCTTGAAGAGTGGACTATTGGCTCCAGTGGGGTTCTGCACTCTCCAAGGACCCTTCTAGTTACTACTGTTTTTATTATTGGAAGAAAACAGTAGAGAGAAGTGACTGGGGGGTTGGTTTCTATTTCACTAGGCACTGTGGGAGGAGGAGGAAACAGGAATGAGAATGTCAGGTTATGGTGACAGCTGGGGTTTTTGATCAGCGCATCTCAGTGTGGCATGTTGTGGCCAGTGGATGATGTGTGAATGGAGTGACAGGAAGAGATCCATGCATACAGGAGCAGCGAGAAAAGGCTTTGTCACATCTGTTACTCACAGCCCTCCTGTCAGCATGTACACTGGCTGTACACTGGTGCATGAATACACTGAAAACAACACATCATGTTTATTTAAATATTTATTTATTTACTGTGTGATAACAATAAAAACAGTGGAAATGTGATGATGTTTACCATAATGAATGATGGTAATGTCACAGTAACCACGCAGACAAATTCAAAGATGTGAAACGAGACGAAATTTAGCATCCTGTTTGATGTGTTCAGCTGTCAGGCTGTAAAAGAGTCTGTCCGAACTTTGCCTCTTGTCTTCCTGCCTGGACATGATGCTGCATTTCCAGGTACCACACAGCTCCACAAACAAACTTTCCTCTGAGTGTGAAATGAACACCTTCACTCCCACAAACACATGTTCTTCAGGAAAAAAGGTTGGACACTCTGTCACTTCAACAAGCAACCACTGAGTCGTTTGACAAGACAAGCCCACCCTATCTAACCTGACAGCCAATCAAGACTACCAAAAACCAACATGGTGTGCTGTGGTAAAAATGCCACACTTTATTTCTCTGAGAAGTTCTAACAGACAACCAAAAGCACTTATTTGTCTAATAGATCATACGGGGAAATAAATTTCAATTAGTGGCACCCTGAGAAGTTTTTGACCGCTAGTGGAGCTATGGAGCAATGTTTTGATAGTTTGTATGGAGGCAAACAAGGATGCATCAGCCACTTCACTCTGTCTAATTTTAACATGTCCCAAACAAAAAATTTTGACAGAAATGTGATGAAATCTTTGGTTAATACGTAGTTCACACCCCGTCTCTTTACGACGTTGGTGAGAGGATGAAGCAGAACTAAAGAGAAAATAACATCAGACAGTGAACGTGGTGAACAGTAATCAGGTAAACTTGTGTTTCCTTCTCTCCAAGTTTGATATCATTCATTCACAGTGACGTTAAGTTGATGCTCCTCCCTCTGTCTGTCTGATGTTAGATGTGCTGCAGTCTGTCCGTCAGTGTCATGCTCATGTCTCACATCACGGGCTGTTCTGTGACTTTCTTTCTGACAGAAATGAGAATAAAATGCAACTATTTTTCACATTTGATGAGCGGCAGCGTGCAGCAGTGTTAATAATCTGTAGCCCAAAAAAGATAACCATGTCACCTGTGAAAATGCATTCATATGCACGTGAACACTTTCTCGCAGCAGCCTCTGTGGAGACTTGTCTGTCTGTCCAGACAATATATGGACATAATATTACACCTCCGAGGTGGCAAGGAATGTAAAAAGTATTCAGATCCTTAATTTGAGCAAACGTACTAATATCAAACTGTAAAAATACTTCACTACAAGTAAAAGTCCTGCATTCACAAAACCTTACTGAAGTAAAAGTATGGAAATATTATCAGATAAATGAAAAAGTAAAGTAAAGTAAAAGTATTCATGTTGCAGTAAAATGTTCCCTGTCAGTGTTATTATGTCTGATGTGTTTGGATTAATGTTATTGCGTTCATGTTACTGAAGGCCACTGTTGGCTGGTTTAATCCACAGCAATGCATCATGGTCTATAAGACCATCAAATGTCTGTAGCATCACTGTCCTGTGAGAACCACGTATCTCTAACAAGTCAGAAAGTCAGCTTTGTGGATTAAAAAGCGCAGTATTTTCCTCTGGGATGTAGTGTAAAAGCGTAACTTTGGATAAAATGGAGCTCAAGTAAAGAACAAAATAAGTACAGTACTTGATGTAAATGTACTTAGTTACAGTCCACCACTGATTAAATCTCTGAACTAATGCAAGACTGAAATTATTGGATTGACATTGACTGACGATTGATTAAAAATGTAATTTAAAATCAATTAACTGACTAATTAGCAGGCAGAGGACCCAATGCTCACTGTTGTGTTTTAGCATTTTCTATATTTTATATAGAAATGTATTATTTATATTAGTGTCAATATTCACTTATCTTAAAATTCTACACAAAATATTAATTTCAATAAATATTGTTGTTTTTTTTGTAACTCATTCTGTCCTATATATATCTGCTGATGCTTTGAGCGACAGATGGAGCAAACTGGTTTAAAGGAGGGACAATTGTAGTGGGAGCACTGGGCTGTCAGGTGTGACTGTGTGGCAAATGGTTTACATGGGTCTCTGGTCAGTTAGGAGGGTTAGCAGAATTCAGCTTGGGGCCCCATGGAGGTTCTGGCAATTAGACTCACAAGTCAGTCTCTATAAGCCCTTTGCTTGATAGAGACTGAGGATAATCTCCCAGGTATAGTTTCTAAACAAGGAAGAAACAAATAGAGATTAAAAAAGAAAACTCAAAACATGGCCAAACCAGTCCACAGTCTTCAGGGTGGCCCTTCATATTGGGGCAGTGACATTGTGTGCTTACCACTGAGCAGAATGGGGGCTGGGCATTGTTTGTAATTACAGTAGGCATGTCTTTTTTTTTAAATGTAGGGGGGCATAAGTTTGTTAGTGGCTGTACTCGATGCCGTTCAAGCAGCTACCACACACTGAGAAATTCTGAGACAATTGGTAGGTGGCGAGATCTGTAATTGTCATGAGAATATCTGCGACCAATCTCTGACATTTATATTGTCAGAATTAAGGAATTTTAGTCATGTTTTAATGCTTTTTGTTGATTTCAGCTCAGCATTCAACACAATCTCCCCCATGAAACTGATAACAAACTTATTACTTTGGGCTTTAGTGCCACATGCAATTGCATATTAGATTTCTTCACAAATAGACATATCGGATCGGCGTCCATATCTCCTCCACTCTGGTGCACACTGGAGCCCCTCAGGGCTGTGTGCTCAGCCCCCTTTTGTTTACACTGTACACCCAACATCCCCAAATGAAGAAACTGTGTTGTGAAGTTCACACATTACACCACCATCATTAGTCAGATTTCAAACAACAATGAGAATACTGGGAGGAAATCAACAATCAGAGTGGTGCACAGAAAACAAACTGTTGCTCCATGTCAGCAAAACCAAGGAGCTGATAGTTGATTTTCAGAGAAAGGAGGCAAAGATTCACACCCCTTTCTACGTCAGTGGAGCTGAGGTGGAGCAGGTGAACAGTTTTAGGTTCCTGGTAATCAACACAGACAATCTGTCATGGACATCACGCGCCGCCACACTGGTAAAGAGGGCTCAGAAAGAGATAGGATAAGATAAGATGAACTTTACTGATCCAACACCAGGGAAATTCACAGCAGTTCAAACATATAAACCACAGATAGAAAAATGAGTCAGTCATATATAAATAAACAAATCAATAAATGAGTAAATACATTTCTTAGGGAAACTTAAGAGGGTGAAATTCCTGTGCACAGCTCAGGACAGATAAAGGCTCTAGAGTGGATCATTAAAACTGCCCAGAATCATTGGTACCCAGTAATCAGTAATATATGCGCAGGACCCAAAGGATACTAAGTAAAAATCCACCCTAGCCACAGCTTCTTCACCCTGCTCGCAAGAGATACAGAAGTGTCCACAGCCATGGCACCAGACTACAGAGCAGCTTCTTCCCTCAGGCTCTGAGGCTCTGAGACTCTTCGATGCACTCTCCGCACTCCACCAAAATTACTTTTTTTGGTTTTGTGTGTAGCATAAAGGGAATACAGCTTGCAATTTGTTGTACGATGCTGTGTTGTAGAATGATAAATAAATCAACCTTGCACCTTGAACATGCTCATAATGTATACTATATACACAAAACACGATATACATAATTCCAAGAACCATTTAGTGGAAGACAGAAATAGACATTCAGATAAAAACAGGCACTACAAATCTGAACAAAGATACAACTGAACAAACAACTGTACAAATAAGTAAGTGGAAAAAAATAGGTTTATATGCGAATATACAAGGTACAAGGTCATTTATCAATTACAACACCGTGTTTTGTAATGAGATTAAGTTGTAGTTCCCATTTAGCTCCACACAAAAACATTTTTTTGTTACAAATCTTGTATGCATTAAAATGGCTGAATGAATAATAAGCCATAGAAACAAAAATAAAACAAACTATTCTGCATGGTGGAGTGATGAGGATGAATTAAAGAGTCTCACAGCCTGAGGGAAGAAGCTGCTGCGTAGTCTGGCGGTACAACAGCAGATACTTCTGTATCTTTTGCAGGATGGCAGCAGGGTGTAATATATATAAAAAGTTACAAAGACCAACAACATATAAATAGTGCAAAAATTTAATATTAAATGGATATACGTTTGCACATGAGGTGAATGGTTATGTGTAGCATGTGTAGTATATGTATACATGTCTACATACAGTATATACATCTTGCAGGATTTATAGATGGATGATATGTAAACAGCATGGATATTAAACGTAAATATATAGTTTATAACTTGTTGGTAAGTGGATGTTTTAGTGTTACATTAGTTGTTTTGTTTAGTGTTATATGACTGAGTTAACTGTTCTCAGAAAGAAACTCTTCTTGTGTCTCTAGGACCAAATTCTCACGATGTCAGATGGCAAACTCACTTTGCAAAATCAGCATTTCATGTTGCCCTTTTCGCCCTGGCTTCTCCTCCTTTTTTATGCACATAAATGTCAGCATTGTCATCAAAAATAACATGTCGCTGCTTGCATCTGTTTTTCTTTCTATTTACACCACAGTGCTACGACTCACCAGGCATTCATCGCACCATGTGACATATCTCAAAACAGTCTGACACAGATTGTGACCGAGTCTTTATTGGATCTACCTACACAGTATGATATCCAGTGAACCTACAGTAAACTATAAGTGCCTGAGGAAATGTAGCTATGCCCCAGCAAAAGGAGGGGAAGAAGAGGAATGCTTGCAAGCAAACAATAATGTAAACAAAGTATTCCTAAAACTTTTTTTTTGCCATTCTTTTATGAGGAAACACATTCAACATCTTTGTCAGGCCTTAAGGATACACACAATATGTTTTGATGAGAAACACTGAATGAACATTCAACTGATAGGAGTCAAATTATATGAATTGACACGCTACAATATAATGTTTCAGACAGGCTGGATCAAATACAATGACATAATATATGCATGTGTGCAAAGAAATTTATAAAGCCTGACAGATTGTTATATGGTTTCATTCAATCTCTGACAGCCGGAGGCATCTAATTGTTGTTAATGTCGAAAAGGCTGTAATTGTTTTGCTCTCCTTAAAGCATTGTGATGTATTTGGTCATGAAAGAAGGCATAAAAGAGACACCACAGCTCCTGAATGGACAGTGGCTTGTGGCGTTTCGCTGAAAATGTGTTGATGGTCAAAGACATCAGAGATAAGAAAAACTTGCACTGACGCAATGTGACTGCACAGTGCAGCTTTGTCAAATCCAGGCATTGTTTGGGGTCCTTTTCCTGACTGGGAAGTAAATCACTTCAATGAATAATTAATAACTCCCAAGAGGACAAAAAAGTAGAGATGTAAACTATAAGACAGTTCCTATCTCATATTTGTTTCTCTGTGAGCGAGCAGCACATCAGATTGTGTCACATCTGCAAATATTTTGTCACTCAACTCTTGTGGTTTTCTGATGTTCCTTTTCCGACTGTATGCGCCTTCCAATGCAGGCAACAATGTGGAGGAAAAACAGCTCCAAGTTCAGTGCATGAAAAGCACTAAACCAACAGCAGACCTGATATAATAGCATTTTCTTTTTCCAAGAAGAGCTGCTGCACTTGTATGAAGCAAATGTCTGCTGTGATAACTCGATAAAATGGTGTGTAATGGCCTTTTTTAGTCTGATTTTGACATAAGTGAGTGAGGAAAATGGACATAACAGCAAGAAAATGATGGTGACAATGAGGAAACACCACGCTCTGAATGTAAACACACATGCATACAAGAGAATACTGAGCTGCTTTACAATTTGACCATAAAAGGCTTCTTATATTTATGCTGCTTTTATGATAAAATAATATCATAATAAAGGCATCAGAGAATCAAAGTGTAACCTTAACATGCTGTGAGGTCAGACACTCATGAGTATACAACCCTTCTAAAATAAAAAAAGAGGAGAGTATGCATCCTGAATGAAAGAAACGTGATAGAAACAGTATTGTTTGGTGTGACAGGATAAAAAATCATCCTCTCCCACTGGCCTGGTAATCCTCAGGCGGATAATTAAAAAGTGTGTGCCACAGTCGAAAAGGAAAAAAAAAAGATTCAAATAAATAAATAAGTGAGGAGAAGGGAAGAGGCTCTGTGCAGATCCCGAGGGGATCCATTAAAGAATGTTTTCTTGAATTGAGGTTAGGTGCATTGATCTCTGTCGAAGCTGGCACAGCTGAGAGTTAACACTCCCTGCCTGCGACTCTGACTCATTTCATACATTATTCCAATTAAATCACTGTGGTCCGCCTGGCTGCCTGCCTTTCTGTTTTCTAGGAATGCGGGAATTGGCACCTGCCACATTAACTCCACTGTCATCAAATATGAGTAAAGGACTGTCAAAGCTAAAAGACAAAAAAGAGGAACAAAGATGGCTAACTAAGGTGTTTTGTCTTCAGCTGCAGAAGAAATGATTGGAGGAACGTCCGCTGTGATAGATTAGACACATTAGGTACACGCTAATAGGTGTACTGTCCTATACAGTAGGCCTACGTGTCACTGTATGATATATTGACTGGTATGAGCGCAGCCATTGTTTTCATTGCCGTTTGTACAGAATGTGAAAGGAAAGCCCATTATTCTGAGTTACTTTGGGGACATCCTTTGGCATTTGCAGGCACTTGATAGGGACATTCACTTCTAACTACGAAGGCTGTATACTAAAAACTTTGACATGCACTGTCTTTAAAACCTTATTCCACAGTCGCTCAGTGGTGGTAGACAGCAAAACATGACGTTCGTTTTTGACAAAACAATCTCACAACTGCCCTGAAACTTTTGATTGTATCACAATGATGGAGTTTGCCCGGCTGTCATGAAATTGTAGACCCTGGTGAGATTGTCTTGTCCACCCCTGTGTCCAAGGTCAAGAATGAACTTTTATGAACGTAAACATGCCAACATGAACAGGAAGGGCTATATTTTTTTTTCTATTTTTCTGTCTCTTTCCCATCTTTTCAATAGTTTTTGAAAGGTATAGACTGGAGAGTGCCCTGATCAAGCTACTCTGAGGTTTTTCGCACCTCTCTATCACATTTTCGGTTTGTTTATGTATATATTAATTTGTATTTTTTGCATATGTGTAAACAAAGCAAAATAAAAATAATACCAAGTCCTTGAATTGCCCATAAAAAACATGAAATGTGAACAATTACATTTCCTACATAAATGTCTAGTAAACAACTGTATCCAAGGTCAGCAATTATCTTTCAGTCTCAAGACGTTTGTTTGTGTTTCTCTTCCTCGTGGCCTCTATCTATTTATTTACAATGTGTTTTGATTTTTGAGGGATTTGAATATCCATGAGTACAACATAGATTATAATGAGATAATTGCATTTTGAATTAGTTAAAGAGAAGGGGGGTTCCAAAGGTTTATTGCCAGGAAATGGCAGAAATTACATGTAATATTCAAAAGTATGTTTTCATTAGTGTATAATTGCCTGAAGATGAGAATAAAAATTGTTGTGTTTTCTTTACCCTAGAATGAGCCAGTTATGTATATCTACAGTCCACCATGTTACACTGCCAAGTTTCAACAATTGCCCAGAACAGAAACCAAACACTGGCTCTAGACACTAGCATTTTTCTCAAGTTTCACGGCCACTGTAGGCTCTCCTACATGCTTGGAAAGGGAGAATGAGATAAGGTGTTTGCAATCTGCAATGTCACCACTAGATGCCACTAAATCTGGCACACTGGCTCTATTTAACCACAGCTCTGTGGGGCTGTACTATGCTAATGTTTATCATGTTTATGTTCAGGTTTATCACCATATAAGTTTAGTGTGACAGTATAGTAACATTTGCTAATGACAGTTACAGGCTGTCATTTGTTGTTTTCGATTGGCTGCCATTCTCAGTAGGGTGGGTCTTACATAAAATGAGCTAGCCTGAGAGCAGATGCCAAAGAACAGGGTGAGAGTGGAGTGATGGATGCTTAAGAATGCACAAAGCAACTTCTCTTTGAGATTGTGGTGGATAATGCATGATGACCCTCACCTCTGAAATAGTTTCTGTCTGCCACTGTTTGTTAACCTAAATGAAGTGATGCCAACATTGAGCTCCATGCTTTTGGCTCAAAACGGGCACTGGAGCAGGTCTGAATGGGCTGGCCAGACCACTCAGTCAAGTGTGTGACCTGCATGGAATCAGTGGAGTGATGAGCCAAGCTCACCTGGGTTTCAGGTAAGGCCTGTATACGTTCATATGTTGATAACCGTTGTTTTCAGAAATGTTGTGGCCTGTTAGTAGATGGTACAGCCATAAGTAGTTTGACCAGAGGAAACATCACAAAAGTTATTGCAATTCATCATCTGGGCACCATGAATGACAAATTTCATGGCAATCCATCCAAGAATTGTTTTGAATTGATATTTTGGTTTGGACCAAAGAGAGACTCCCTAAAAACCTGATATTTAGGTGTCTTAAGTTGATAATTTGGAAATTATGTACAACTTATTATTGCTAAATTATACAAAAATGCACTCAGATGAGTTTAAGCATTTATTATTCAGTTTAGTTTGCCTAATTTTCCAAGCTTTAGAAATAAACCTACCTCTTACTTTAACACTCAGTCTTACCAACATTTTTGCATATTTGTGCAAAACTAATGGAACAAAACACTCATGATTGTCCGCTCATAGCCCTGAGATGATCACCAAGCTCACCATGCGCTGCATTCTGCAAAACCATACTCATCTGGGTGAAATTTTAACGAGGTCTCCAACCAACAGACTGGGAGACAGACATTTTCATCCTTAGAGCTTTGTTGTTAGCATGGGAAAAAAAAAAATCGATTATTGCAGTAACAACCTGGATTCAAGCAAATGATTATCAGTAAGTGCACATAGAAAGTGCAAGACTAATAAATATATTAAATATACTGTACATATATGTATTTGAGTCTGGACCAAATTAATGGACCGACAGATGAACTCTGCCATGCCTAGGGCCAAAAACATAAATCAATCCCATATCCAGTCATACAAATCTCTGAGGACCCTATTCTTGCATATCAATCAACCCCACGTGAGGGCATGACCCCAAGGTTGAGAAACTCTGGGTTAGGGTCAACACTAGTAAAAAAAAAACAAAAACAATGCTGCTTATGAAACCCTTTTGGGTTCAAAATGTCCTGCATGTTGTTTTATAGATGAAAACAACTTGGATCAGCAATCTACTGCTGAGCCGCCACACACAAATTTCAGTGTCAAACCAGCAGAGAAATGGAGGCATTACAGCCGCCGCTCAATAACACAAAAACAAATTGTTTCAGTTTTTTCCCACAGGAGCAATATGCATGAAGCTAACTGACAGTGGGATCAAATTGCTTCTTTCAGCTTGTTCCTTTCACCTTACCACACCCATCCACCACACACAAACAACGGCGAAAACACACCATAACATCACAGTGCAATCAGACCAAGCTCTGTGATTACAGGCAGAAAATGTATTTCCATGTTTCCTGTCAGACTGGGGAATTATGTGAGGAGGAGCAGCGTGTGCAGGGAGTCTGATGCATGCCCGGGTCACTAAACCAGGCTGTTTTAAAGCCCGGCAGACAGACTTTACATAAACGTTATTCATCGAGCAGCTTTTACAGATATGACTCCAGTGGCCCAGTGAGGATTGGCTGGACACAACACCCACATCAAGCATCTTCTCTTCTCGGTGAGAGCGAGGGATTAAAGAGAAACGCTCTCCTATGAAGGGCAGAGCATTTGAAGGCTTCATGCTATTGTAAGTGATCATTTGATTTCAATAACAAATATCTGCCAATATCAGTCACATCTCCACTGAGAGTGTTGAAATCAAGATATCCCTTTGTGGAGCTTAGATATTCTGCCACACAGTTATCTGATGTATTAGGGAGATTTTTTTCCTTCCTCTGTGTCTCCTTGAAATAAAGAAAACATTGATTCGGCATGCTGAAATTAATGCAAGACAGAAGGGAAAGACAGAGAAGGAGACACGAAAACAAGACTGAATCAGCTAGAAAGGGCAGCAGAGTGGAACATTTGACTAACAAGCAGTTTTTGAATGCACTTTGCTGTTGTCTCAGTAGAAACGCAGTGCCTACTTGGTCCCATACATCTATCGATCCTGCGTGGCTGATGGAGACGTCAAGAGAAGGGGGGCAGACCTGGAGGACAAGTCAAAGAGATGGTAATAGAACGAGAGGACAGAGGGGAGTAATAATAGATGGACAGGACAGAAAGAGACACATTGATGCTTGGTCTATGCAGCTATAGATTGAGGGCATATGCTAAAGGCTGTCTGTAATGAGCACACACACACATACACACACACACACACACACACACACACACACACACACACACACACACACACACACACAAGGTTAACTGCAGCATTCAATGGAGGAGAACACAGCTCAGCACATCATTGTCTCCTAATGGGAGCAGGTTGCATTGCCTCCCCAGCGCCCCACGAGGACTCACGTTACGCTGTGTGTGAGAACGAGAAAACAAATAAACAATGCAGTTGGTGGCGGTGGGAGGGGAGTAAACATTCATTAATGTAAGGGTGGAACATGTTTAGCTGCTGCATGTAATTTGCGTGTTCTATTTATGGCCAAGTAAGCTCAGCCCCAATTACAGTGTGAACAATATTCTTACGGTTCTTTGTATCATAAATATGCAAATGGGCTGTCTTTTGATTCTGCTTGTTTCTACAGTGCATCTCTTAAATAATTGGCTTTCCCAGTGTACATAACGACAACTCGCTGCCTCTGTGACATGCATTTGATAACATAATTTTTCTTTCATGGATTCTTATCCTCCATTGACTCAACTGTAATCACATTACAGGCAGCCTAGTGAGTCATTTGACCTTCTCTGTATTCATAATAGGGACCAAGCTGTAATCTAATGTTATGTAATCTAATGTTTGATATAATTAAGTCTATCCCCCGTTCTAGACAACACAAAGCCTAAAACGATCATATCTCTTAATGGAGGCTTATTATATTATTAAAGGAGAAATCTGTAATATATTTACTGTAATAAATCATAAAATGAGCATGATATATCATCAGAGATCAAGAAAGCATGTTAAGTTGAAAAACTGACAATGAAGCTACAGCCATGATGTTTCCCTTTGAAATTTCTATCCTGGGCTGGAATAACTGTTTTTGTATGCCCACTTCATGCTAATTACAGTTAAAATTAATGCTGAATGTTTGCCGAACAAGTACATGTCTCTTTATTAGTAAGAACTCATTAATAATCTTTTAGGAAGAGAAGATGTTTATAACAGTCAAATTGAATAATATGTTAATGGAGTCTGGCTGGTAGTGCACACAATGTAGCAATTATGCATGCAAAAATGAGTGCAGCACTCCAAATAGTGAGCCATGGACTGCATATTAAATATGTTGTAATCCTGTTTGATATACTATTTATGGTTGAAGTGAGTTGTTTCCACCTGCCCCCTCCTACACAGACACAGCAGAGACAGGCTGGCTGCAGGAGCTCCGCAGGAGCACAGGATGCACGTAACCTCACAAACTGGCAATAGCAAGTGACGACAAGCCCTCCGCCATAACTCGATCAGCTGTTTGTAACTGTTAATTACAACTGTCAATGTAAAGTGAAGCCCACCATCCTGAAAACAAAAGCCCACAGGTCTGAAATATCACACTCCGGATGATGAGTTAAGTGGCTACTCACCGCCTGCCAAATTCCATTAACATTTTGTTTCATTTATCAGTTAGAAACATCTACGGTTTCTATAAGATTATTGATTTCTTACAACTCCTAAACAGATACTTACTCATTCAGTGAAAGTCTGTTTCACAGTTTTAATTTAAACTGTGAAACAACGGACATACCTATGTCCAGAATTGTTCCAGTCCAGAATGGAAAATTTGAAGGGGGGCACAAGTGGCTGCAGCGTTGTTCTCAAGTGAAGATTGATCTCTGATGACAAACTGTTATTTTATGATTTATTACAGTACATATATTACAGGTTTCCCCCTTAACTTCGAGTCCGGAGTATTTTCAGAGCAGTAGGCTTTTGTTTCCATGATAACTTAACTTTGACAGACAATTGAGAATTATAAACAGGTGATCAACTTACAGTGTAGGACTTCAACACGTCTTGCACTCCTGCAGTGTTCCTGCAGCCTGCCTGAGGTTCCTTGAGTCTGAAGAGAAGGGGGCAGGGGAAACAACTCTCTTCAACCATAGATTCTATATTAAATAGGATTTCAACCTATTTAATATGCAATCTACTCCTCCAGTTCACTATTTAGGCTGCCATACTCATTTTTGCACACACAATTGCTACATACCGCTTCTTTAAATAAATGTGAAAATTACATAGCAAAAACTGCACTATATACTCTAAATGATAAACAGCTTATAGGAGCATGTACTGCTTTATTTACACTCCCTAGTATTCTGAATATTCATAAAGATGAAAAAGAGCAAAAAACTAATCCAAGATTTTCCTTGCGTCCCTACTTTCAGCCTCTTGCATCTGCAAACTTCCTGCTCGTGAAAACTAATGGAAAATGCATGCGGGATTTCAGCGGAGGCTCCAATCCATTTTAATCCTGAAGGCAATTACGGCGTGGGGTTTTAGGGTCAGTAGTGCTGTTGATTGATGGGAAGAAAAAGTCACTTTAACAAAGTGCCGTGAACTTCAACCACCTGGCTGCAGCACAATGGGTGTTGCCTGATGCACTGAGACAAAGCTTTAATGCTTTTTTAATGCTTTCAATGAAAGAATACAAAATGGAGAATTAATGATTGTGCCTCTGATAGGCCCTATGTGTCAATATCACTGATGCCTTTTGAATTCTAAATGAATTCCTTAATTTCTATGGATCATTTGCTCCTCCTGCCCGAGACGAACCTGCTAATGTCGTTGCCACGAGCAACACCGATGACACATATTTTTTAAGTGAATAGTGTCATTGATCAGTGACATATTTGCGATGGCTGAGAAGCCAGGTTTTGTTTGTGGGGAGAATCACTCGCTTCACTGTTTTCTTCTTCCTCTCCCTTTTAAGATCCATGCTCTGTATCCTAGCAACAGGACTCACTCGCCCCCCCCCCCCCCCCCCCAACCCCTTCTATCTGTAGAGTCGGTGGCAGGGAGCAAGGGCGAGTGCGTAGGACCCCTGCTGTCACTGTCACACATAATGGTCAGATTCAGCTTTGGTCCAATTCCATGGAGATTACTTTATGTAATGTCAAGGGCCTAAGTCAGGAATCCTAAATTTACTGACATAGACAGGATATCATATACTGCAATAGAGGTAGAGAATATACTGATTAGGATACTTGCTCTTTGCGATTTTATGCTTTCAGATGGAACTGCAGATTCAGATTTTACATACAAAAATATTAATTGATAAAATATGATGCACTGCTACAGACCACAAACCACTCAAAAGTATATAATAGAGTCAAAATGAGCTTTACCTCAACCAGCTGCCACATTAAAATGTTCCTTACACACAAATGCTGCTTAATTTTGCAGTAATTTCATGGTTTTGTATCTTAGTCCATTCATTCATTCATTCTGGCTTGTCATTTGTTCATCCTAACTCTGCAGTCATTTTAGACCCAGCCACTCCCACCTCACCTGCTCACCCTCCCCCTTCACCTGTTTTCCATTCCCTCATTAGCTCCCTGGTACTGCTTCATCTCCACTAGTTCTCTGCCAGATTGTCTTCATGCCACGTGCCTTAGCTTTTCGGTGTCTTCTTTTTGTCCTGTTTTGATCCTCATCCCAGATTTTGCCTCAGCCTTGCCTGTCTGCACCTTGTTTGCATGCCTGGATTTTTGTACCCGTGAAATTTTTTCAAGTAAAGACTCTTAAACTTTTAATTTAGCATGCATTTGGGTTCTGTTGTGTTTTCTGAACTGTGACAAATAATTATAACCAATAATATAATACATGCATTATGAGTATATCTACTTTCAATTGCTTTTAAGTACATCTTTGAATGGAGGATTTTTACTTTTTGGTACTTCTACTTAAATATACTCCAATCAATATTATATATTTACAACAAATTAAAAATGACTGTATAAAAGTGCTCATGTGTAGGGGTGAACTTACAGAGAATTATCATCCAACTCTGTAGAGCTCATTAGCTTTTAGCATCTTTTTATTCACTGTTTTGGTTTTACGGCCCGCAACTTTATTGTTTTGCTTCATTATGGTTGCTCTTATCAGTGTTATTTCCAAACCCACTGTGCACTACCGACAAAAAGTTAGTAATTAGCTGGTGAACATAGTGGAGCATTTAGCAGCCAAAGAGTCAGATATTGCCTTGAGCAGTTGGTGCAGTCCAAAACACAGCTAAAAAGAGGGTGGGGTAATAGCCATCAATTGTTGATGGTTGTGTTTTTTGTTAATTGTTTATAAATGTTCAAGTCTAAAGTGTTTATCAAGTGTTTCTGCTTGTTCATACATCCCTAGGTCAGCTTTATAAAGTGAATATTTGTGAAGTGAACATAACAATGTTGTCTTCACAGCTTGCTGTGAGGCCCCATCTTGTACTCATTCCCAACTGGTTGGATACCAACGTTTTGTCACTGCTTTTTGGTGACTCATGCAAACATGCATGGTACTCGTTAGTGGCCAAAAAAGGCATACCAGGCTTTCAAGTGAATTCAGTGTAAACCCGTTCGCAGCTGTATGAGAGAAACCAGGCTGTTAATGTAGTGGAAAGACAGAGAAAGTCCACACATGGAGGAGGTGGGGTAGATAGATGGCTCAAACAAACACATGACTTTCATCCAGGAGATCGGGGTTCGTGTCCCATGTGAAACCAAAACATTACTGGGGGAGCGTAAAGCACCAATAAATATGTGTTCTGAGTTTATCACAACACAGAAATATAAATAATATATATAATTATAAGTATATAAATTTAGGTTTCAAAATCATGAAAAAATTTGAATTTTTCTCTGCTCTGAAATGCTGGGGGCATGTCCGCTCTGCTGTCTCAGTGTCAAACACCACTATGACCTGAAAACGACCCAAAACACGGGACACTTCGTCTAGCAGCTTTATTGGACATGTACAGACACGTTTGAGCCACCAGAGCCAGAGGACAGTGACAGGATGGTATTTTTCTTCTGTGGAGTTGCTGAAGTGAGCTGAAGTGAACTGCTGGGCTGATTTGGACGGAGAGAATTGCTGAGGTATGTTTGTAGCTGATTGTGAGGGGAGGGGGAGGCAGTGTTGGGGAACCATGCCTCTGACACGTCAACAAGCCAATGTTTCAGGTCTGTCCAAAAAATCGTGAACACAGAAATCGTGAACAACAGTCTACCAGTCTAACTCTAGAATTCAATGAGAACTATGTTCTAATATGTATAATGTGTTTAGAAGAAAAACTCCTTTTTTCCTTTACAGGGGCTTTAAAAGTTTTAAGGTATACATTATTATGTGTGTCATGTGACTTGTGTCATGTGACTTTCATGCTGCGAGTTGCTTCAGTGATGTCACATGACATAACTCACATAATGTAGCTGTTGTAACCCTAACATGGTCTAATCCCAAACCTACTGATGTGCATAAAACTACCCAAACTGCGACCATTTCAGAACATGAACCCTGTATTATAAAGGCTTTGTGACATCCACTTACCATGTTTCCAAATATCTGCTTCATCCTAGTATTTCTGGTTCCTGCAGTAGAAATTTTAAAAAAAAGAAAAAAAAAAAAAGCTTTTTTCTTGGAAAAAACACCAAAATCACCAGATGGCCATTATGGTACCAAATAACTCCCAGTAGCATAAAAAGGTGTCATTTTGGTAGCGTCAGGGTAAGCCATTATTCTCAGCCTAGCACTGTTTGTGCCTTGCTTCATCCATTGAACCCAATAGGAAATTGTACTTGTATTGAGCTAGAACTGGGAAGATATGAGGATCTTATCAGTGGCTGGAAAACAGCATAACCCACTGTTTGAACCGTGCCCTCATGTTGTTCTTATAGACCTCTACACATACAAAGCAAGTCCTTCCTGCAGACCATTCCTGCGGTCCACTTCTAGTCCCAGTGGCCATGCATATTATCAGACAAAAAAAGATCAACGGGACACCAATCTGCCAAGCTTGAGCACAAAGCTGGTATGATTTCCTTGGATGAATCACAACACACTCCTGGCGTGCTCTCTATTCAAAATCTGTGCGGCCTCAAAGCTGTGCCCTGTCCTTTCAAGTCTGCAATCTACCAACCACCATCAAATTTGTCGCAGAACAGACACACACAAAAAAGTGCACAACAAAAAGGGGAAAATAAGGGGGGAAAGTATTCAGAATGTGTCCCTGCTAGTATGGGATAATGTGACCAAAGTATTGGTGTGTACAATGTCTCTGTGATGGTACAGTCAATGAATAGTTCTCCGAAGGACCGGCTCTCATCAGGCCATGATGCCCCCTCCTGTTGAGTCATCAGCTGAGGTGCTGATTGGCCCTTGTTTCCTGACTTCTCCAGACTGGGCATGGAGTGACCAGACTGCAGCAAACAGTGTGAAAGCAACTTTAGTGCTCCCCCCGAGGTGATAGTAATTGCGGGTCTTGCCAAGACAATCAAATGTACTGTATAGAGAAGCATTTTGATTTCTGTTTATTTTTCGGAGTGTCAGATGATTACGAGAGGGCTTTAGTACTTGAAACTGGTCTCTGCCTCGACCATAGCCTGAAGACAGTTTTGTCTCAGATAGGGTTTTATTGGCATGTTAACATGAACTTGCCCCTGTCTGACCATTCACCTCACCTATTATGTAGGGAAGAGAAAGTCAAGACCACAGCATTCAATATTTCACTTCTGAAAGACTTCTCATTTGCTACCATTAACTATGAAAAAGTATTGATTGAAAAGGATTGTCTTCTGGAAAAACTGATGCAAGGTTCTTGAGTGCACATATTAAATGCAGTTCTGCTCAATTTTCTGCACAAAGTTTTTGTCAATGAACAGACTTTTCTGACTGATTTTGACTCACCTGGTCAGTGTCCTGAACTCTGTGCCCTCAAATAGTGATTGACTGAAAACTAAGCACCTTCATGCAGTGATCTATGCAAGTTTTTGTGCTGAGTTTACTGTACTGAATGTTAACAATAGGCTGCAAAGCAAACTACCACATTGCCTTAAGATTTTCAAGGTGATAATGTCTACATGGAATTAAGTTTGCAATGCTTCTGTTGAAATCCCTGTTTTTGTCTTTGTGACCATATTTAGCATAGCAATGTCATGAATAATTCCCCTGACCTCAATTAAAGTGGTGTATTTTTAACTTGTCATTACATTTTATTACACTGTCAGCCTATTAGCAACAACTAAATTAACTCTGTGTGTTCATCAGGAAACTCTGTAAATCACCTCAGTACTGCACTCTGTCATCAAACTGGCCTTATAACTTTTAATGACATCTTTGTGACATGTTCAAATGCTACCACTAGTTCAAGGAAAATATTCGTGACACAATTACAGTGATCTTATGACAGCCAATGTCAAGCCACCCACATATGACAGCTTAATGTCATATGAACAGACACATAGTAATATCTTTAAGTTTGATAATTAGGTTATATTGTCTTGGTAAATGTCAAGTTGTCATAACAAAAACATCTCAAACAACTTTGCATTAAAAATGACATAATGACCGAATGACACTGTGGAAATAATCATATTTATACCTTCATACTTTCATCGCAGGTGTCATGTCATGGTTATAACTGTGTTATGTAAGTCTTATGCACGCCCTTCCAAATAAAGTGTTGCCATTATTTCTTTAAAACATAGCCTTTTCTCTTTTGCGGTTGCACATGAGGATACAAGCAGTGCATTTAACCACATGTTTGTGAATGTTTGAGCTTTGACAATTAGAATATGTGTGGATGGTGATTATGTCTACATGGAATTAAGTTTCCTATGCTTCTACTGAAATCCCAGTTTTCATGTTTGTGGCCATATTTCTGTGCAGATTAAGGAAAAAGAGAAGCAACCTATTTGATGAGTTTATTTGAACTATTGCCATGACACTTTATCTAAAGGGGTGTGCATAAGACTGTCATGACACCACCATATTTATGACTGTTATCAGTACATGTTATGTCATTTCTAATGCAAAGTTGACATTGTTTGAGAAGTCTTTGCTATAAAAACTTCACCTGTTGTTATAACAATAGGTTAAATTAAAACAGCCTGTCATCAGCATGCTATAGCAGGCTTTAAAGAAACTATTTAGCATTATATATTAACATTACATTAGACTGGCATGTGTGGTTGGTTTTAATATTGGCTGTCATGAGACATACAAGTATGCCGTGAATATTTTCCTTAATCTCAATTATAGTGATACATTTTGGACCTGTCATAAAGATGTCATTAAGTGTTATTACACTGCCAAATGCTTTTATAGCAATGTCATGAATAATTCCCATGCCCTCAATTAAAGTAGTATATTTTGGACTTGTCATAAAGATGTCATCACGTTTTATTATGCTGTCAGGTTGATTAGCAACAAGGAAATTAACTATCTGTCCATCAGGAATCTCTGTAAATCACCTCAGTTCTGTACTCTGTTGTCAACCTGGCCTTCCAAATCCTACCACTGTTGTTGAGATCTAGAAAAACTTAATATTTCCTTTAAGTTGCTATGGCATGTTCATGGTTATGTTGTCTTGCTTAATGTCAAGTTGTCATAACAAAGACATCCCAAGCTATCACTTTTGCATTAAGTGACCGAATGACACTTAATGACAGCAGTCATACACATGAATACTCCTTCATAGTCATACCAAGTGTCATGACATGGTCATGACAGTGTCATGTCAGTCTTATGTATGCCCCTTCAAATAAAGTGTTACTATCATTCCTTTACAAATCAGCCTTTCCCTTTTGCACATGTGGGTAAAATTGGTGTTTTTAGCCACATTCTTCGTGAATCTTTGAGCATTTTGAAAATGAGGATATGTACGTACAGCAGTGGAGTGAACTGTGCTGCATGAGTCATATGAGGAGTTTCTATGGTGATTACAGTTACCTTTTTAAGACTATTTCTGACATTTTACTTTATTAGACAAGTCCCAGCGGACAGAAAACAGTGAGAGGGAGAGAGAAGTATGACAGACAACAAATGTCCCCAGCGGGAATTGAATTGGAAACATTTATAATTTATACTTCTTAACCACTAGACCACCACCATGCTCCATGGTTACATTTTTTTTGCCATACACACTTGTCATGATTGGAATACAGTTTGGATTCTGAAATCTGCTGTTCTCTTTGAAGGAGGAAACTACAAACAGCCACCTTTCATGTCTGCAGACAGTGAGTGTTTGATAAGATAGATTTAGGGTGGGGTATCACTCTAAGAACACCAGAGGAAAAAAAAAAAACACTCAAACCAAGTCACAGATTGCCTCTATCTTTATGGAGAATGAAATATGATGTGTCTTATATTAATGTTGCCAGCATCATATGATGTTATATAAAGCTTTTAAGTCTGAAAGGCTGTAATTTTAGGCATTTTCATTTAAATGCAAGCTGTTAGCCTGTTGTATTCTCTCTGTGCTCCTGTCCCAGACATTTTTCGAATTATGCTGTTTTCATATTACTGTCCATGCGTGACATAAGCTGCCGATAAACTCTCCCCAGACTTATATTCATATGTCGTTCATAGTTTGGTGCAGACCTTGCATTCACAAGACAGTCGACATTCTGTCTTCCTTTTCTTTGCCCCCTCCCGCCCCTGAACCACCCCACAACTCACAACCCTTATTATTTTTCTAATAGAAGATAGCTCTTATCAGTTCCATGAGAGAGGGAATAATCAACATAAACAGAGTTAGCAATTAGCAAAAAAAAAAATCACTTCATTTGCATGCAGTAATGTTGCAGCATATATTCAACTGGGAGACTCTATGTACTGTGGCCACATGATTAGACAGAGCCACAAACTAAATAGTATACAAATATAGTGTACTGGAAACCCCTATATGGCCTATTTGAAACCCAGCAATGTTGTTTCCAAACAACTTTTATGATTAAAATGTGATCTATAGGCTAGGTGTGCTAGATAAAGCTTGGTTGCTTAAAGTTGTGCATTGAGCAAGTTGAGCAATCAGCGTAAAGAGCTGATACAATGCCAAAAACTGGAAATGGCTAAAACTTTTCTTCTTGCTAACTTAGAATGGTGATCTAAGAGTCTAGAAATCCAAAGGTCCTAAAAAATATTTTATGAACAATGATTTGTAGTCTCCACACCCTTCTCCCACCTGCACCACTGGCTACTCTCCACCTGACTCCACCCATGATGCCCCACGAATACCCACAATGGATGATTACTCCTCCGAAAATAAAAAGGTCCATCCATGAAATAGAGTGCAGAATAAAGGTATGAAACTGTTATGATACTGTATATTGGTTAACTTAATTACCACCTGCAGTTACCACTAGCTACCTGATACATTTTTCATCAGAGCAAACATGAGTAGCTTAGCTATGATTGCAACTGTAAGAATCATTTAACCTACTTGATGCAACCCTTTTTCTTGTATTTTTTTTAGTATTATTAGTATTTTACTGCTAGCACAGTAACATAATAGTAACAATAGAGCAGTAAAAAAGTATTTTTCCCCATCTTTTCTTCCTTTAATATGGTGTTGTTATAAATGACTTGTGATTAATTATTAATCTACTACTGTAGATGACATTTCAATTATAAATAACAAATGTAATATAACAAATATAACATGAATACAATACTACTTTGGTACCTTTACACCAATGAATGCTCTCCTTAATGGCTACTTTTGTAATCTTCTTTTGTAACCGTCTTTTTTTCACTTCATTTGCATGCAGTAAAGTTGCAGCATATATTCTTTCAGCTGCTTCCCAATGAGGGGTTGCCACATCAAATTATCAGCCCAACCTGGCCGCGCCCATCCTGGTATGGGAATCGTATGTTATGAGACAGCATATTTGATTTGGCATTAGCTATTTTATGCTGGATGCCCTTCCTGCAGCACCCCGGGCATGGGACTGGCAATTAGGAATGTGCTGGCTTGTACAACCCCACCCAAGGTTTGATGTTTTGCCCAAGGACACCTCAACATGTAGAGAGGAGGAGGTGAGCATTGAACTGGCAGCCCTGCAATCTGGAATGAAGTCAAGGTATTATGGCTGGTTTTGTGGTATAGTAATTTTTTTCTTTTATTTATTTATATTATTTATTTTGTAACACTACTGTTTATTTAAGCACATCAAGTTAATCCATAACATATCAATACTTATGTGTGTAATGTGTGAAATAAGTCAGATCTGTGTGTTACATATCAAAATGTGTAACAAGACATGAATTACAGTTATATAATAAAATAGTCATTAAGTCACAAACCCCCTTTACCCACCAATATTTAGAGCAGGTGATCCAACTACTTTTAATCAGATCACCAGCAGACATGCTACTGGCCAATGGCCAATCAATATTGTAATTACAAGCTGTAGTGCTAATTACACGCTTTAAATTGCATGCAGTAGGTAAGATATGTAGCAGCACTAGTTTGTAATTGGATGTTGCCAAAAACGCTGCTCAAAAGTTTCCACACTGTGAAACAAGTAAACAACAGTGATGGCAACTTAGCCAGAGATTTTGTTTCTTGTCAGCCCACTAATTATATTATGCTTCATTATCACATGGACTGGCAGTTACTCATCAGGTGTTAACACATGCACAAGAGGAGAGTTTGGCAGATTTTTACAGGTTGTAGACAAATCTTATTATTGGCACATTTATCTGCAGCTTTTAAATGACAAAAGCTTTCACAGGTGCAAACACTGAATGATAAATGACATATTGATTATGAATTCAATCACACATTTACTTTTTGATAAACACTATATCCATTGTACAATTATACTATACTTAACTGCATTTCTGTAATTACATGTTTGTGAGTTTTATCCCATACTAACAGAATTGGAGATCTTTCTGTCGGTAGAAAAATAATGGGCCGCTTGTGACTAATTTATCATGTTGTGTGCTGAATGGATGCCTGGTTTAACTGCCCTTTCAAAAGCTCTTCCAAGACTCAAGTGCAGCCTGATGCTTCTCAAATCACAGCGGTTATTTTGTGTCTATTTGGTGTCGCGTCTGTGGAATAGCCATACATCCTGTGTTTTTTTTCTCTCTCTCATATCTGGGTTTGCTTTCAGCGACCTAAAATCGAACCAATTAATTGCCCCATATTTATGACCCAGATTTTATGTTAATAATGTCATGCAACAAAATTAGACTCATACAGTACACAATGCTCTGAAAACACACTTGAGTACTGACATTAAAGCTGCTGGAGGTAGTGTTCTTTTAACACAATTTTTATTATATTTGCTAAAATTCTCAATGAGTGGGGTTGACTCTTTGAGTACCTTTTGGATAAAAGCATTTATTTAAAGGGCAAGTCCATTATTTTTTAATTCATCCATTTGAGGTTTTTATATCATATAGTATGTACTTGTTATGTATTCAAATTAAACACCTTGTCAAAGTATGTATGTTTTAGCCTCAAACTGCCAAAGCCCCTCTAAAAACCTTTTTCCATGTCACCTGATGCAGGTTTCTGCTAAATATACCCCCCACCCCTCTAGTCTGAGGGAGGAGAGAGAAGGGCATCAGCACTCTAACCTACGTCACTGCTTTTTGCTAACATCTGAGTGGGATTCTCCATTTGAAAAACCCAGAAAAGAACACAGATGTAGTTGCCCTTTAACCATGATGTGTGTGTGTGTGTGTGTGTGTGTGTGTGTGTGTGTGTGTGTGTGTATGCGTGTGTGCCTTGGGACACTTCTATGTGTCATTTTTCATCTCAAATGCCTCTGTGTACAGCCCTTTTTCCCCACTATTGCCCCGCTGGTCTGTACAGGTGCCCTGCTGATCTTTCTGGTTAGCTTTAATGCTGCTGTCCAATGACCTTAGGGCTAAAATAAATGAGCCCTGAGCCTGGACCTTTGGAAAAGATGCCCCTTTTGTTTTAGGCACTGTCCCTCAGAGAATCTATGTACACCACTGTTCCCATTAGATCAAATTAAATCAGGTCAGTCTGGCTGCTCACAATGATGCGTCTGTGCCAGCATGTAAACAGTCGATCATTGCTGACAGACATCTACACTGTATAGGGAAACCAAACCCTCCTCAGCCGAGTGCCTCTGTCTGGAGCTGTGTCTCAGAGGAGTTACTGTATAATGGAAAAGACAGATACCTGTAATAAAATAAATGAAGATCAAACAGGAAATGTACACGTTGGTTAACATTAACTAGCAGAAATTTTGTTGTACAGACATATAACTTGCTTTGCATTTACAGTGCATTTTTGAAATACATTTTTTACATAGGGTGTGACTACAATCTCAGCTAATGTTAAGTAGAGGTGTAGCATTGTTGGTTTAGGACATAAGCAATGCTATGGCTATTGCTAACTAACTAGTTCACTAACAAGGACCACACCATAAAAGGTAGTTTATTCAAATTGGCGAGATGATCAGATAAGGGTCATGTATGGAGGGATGACTGGGGTCCAGGAGGGAGATGAATTAGGATGAGTAGGGGCTGGTTAGGTTTGTCGTCTGGCTGAAGCGGCCGGGGGTGGGGACTGTAGACATGTATACATAGACGATGCATTGGCCTTCAGATTGTACATCAATGTTGCCGCCATATTGGTTCCATCAACACTGGCTTGTGAACAAATATATGTATACAGGGGAGCTGTGTTTTTTCTGGATAATAAACTATAATGTTTGATGGTTTGGAAAGAAAAAACAGGGAATGAAACAAACTTTTTTCTAACTCGAGACTCGGGTGAGGAAATGTCTTGCTGAGCTTCCTGCTTGATCATCATCATCAGCTGTGGTTCCTATAATACCTAAAAGGTAGAAAAAGTAATTGCTTAGGTGAAAGTATCCACCTTAACATGCATGTTTTTGATGGTGTGAGAAAACTGGAGCACTTGCCAGAGACCCACGTGAGTTTGGGGAGAGCGTGCAAACTCCTTGCAAAAGGGACCTGGAATGATTCAAACCTGGGACTTTCTTGCTGTGGGGCCACTGTGCTACGTGCTGAGAAGTGAGAGAGGAGAAGAACGGACAGAGCAAATGTTGCCCTCCTGGCCTGGTGGGTGTCAGGGAGGGGTGTGGTCATAAACACTGCTGCTGCTGCTGCTGTATGCATTACAAAGAGGCAGAAAACTTGAGCTTGCATTCAGCTCAGCTTCTGCTCAGCTATTCTTTACATAAAGCAACAATATGCAACTTCAGAGTGAGCAACCATCAGCTTATCATATTACTCCTTCTGTCACATGTTCACAAAATAATTGTATTTGCATCTTAGTAATCATTAATTCATTCATTGTCCATAACCGCTTATCCTGACCAGTCGCTGGAGAGCTGGAGCCTATCCCAGCTGACATTGGGTGAGAGGCGGGGCACACCCTGGACAAGTCGCCAGTTCATTGCAGAGCTAAAAGTTAGTAATAAACACACATAAAATATCCAGGAAAGCAGTTTAACAAAAGCAAAAAATATGCATTAGCCCTTTATATCTCTTTCGCTCAGTTAACAAAACAAAACAAAAACCCATGTGCCTGTCTCATTTATATTTCTATCATACTGTGTGTGTTACCTTACTCATTAGCAAGAGGTCTGCTGGCTTAACACAGCAGAGCGCAGCAAAATATCTCTATCTCAACACATTACTGCAAAACTACCCAACTCTAAACATTACATTTTATCGCAATGCTCTTAACATTTACACTGGGGTGCATACCTGTGTTTTAGTGGAATATTAACCCACCTGTATGTATAACAAAAAGACAGAAAATTTTCAGCTTGTGTTCAGCTCCTCAGCAGGATTTGTTCTGCAGCGCTGCCTCTATAGGGTATCGTAGAGTATCATGCTAACACAATAACAAGTAAAGTACAATGAAATTGCCTTTAATCACTATTTAAGACACAATAGCAAAAAAGATATAGCAGAGTCTTCTCAACCACATTTAACTTATTTTAACTCATTTTAAATTCCTGTGCTTATACTGCATTTTTACTCGTTACTTTTTATATTTCTATTTAAACACCTTTTAACCTTCACACTCTACATATTTATGTTTTATTCATATATTTTTAATCTGATGAAGCTACACGCAAAACGTTCAGTTCACCCCTTTCTTGTTCTTGTAATCTTATAATAAAATAGTATCAAACTTAGTCTGCTGGTGTGCATTTAGATTTTTTTTTTCTTTACTTTACATTTTGTTTACAGGAGAAGATGATTGGGTTTGAGAGAAGAGAGAGAAAACAACGAGAATGAAACTATACACTACAAACTACGACTATTTTAGAAATGAGAAAAACCTAAGAAAACTCTGAAAAAACACATAAAAGAGGAGAGCCAAAAGAGAAGTTGGAGAAAAAAATTTCCCACAAGATTACAAGAAAGTTGTAACAAAGAAGAAGCTATCAGGCAAGTAGACAGCTAACAGCCACTGAGAGAAATCTATCCAACAACAAAGCAAAAAGAAATAGAAAATATTATCTTCCTATCTGTCAGTTTGAGTTTGATCAAGTAATGAAATATACTGGACATTGTGCACAGAAAGCACACCAAAATCTGCCAAATGAGAGAGAAATTGAGGTGTAGTCCTGAACCAGAGTTATAATAATTTAGTAATGTTGCTGATTAGGTAAGTACAGAAATGAAATGCCCAGTGTGTCTCATTCTACAGTGGCTGAATGGGATTTTCTTAGCGAAGCCTGTTTGGCTGTAACATCATGACTGTCCTTTTATGCATTCATGAAAAAGGCACCATTTTTAAGTTTATAAATGGGACGAGTGTCACTGCAGCCTCTATGGTCGAAGAAGCAAAAGCTGTGGTGTGGGAGGAAGCCAAAGAGAGAGCCCTTTGCTTGCCCTCAAAACAGTTTTGGCAAACACTAAGATGACTCAGGGGAAAGCAGCGCTTTGCCCAGACTGAATGCAGCAAAGGCAGGAAACAGCTGACCTTGACTGGATATACAGCACAAAAACATTTTGAAGAACTCAATCCTGCTGGATCGACTCTCTCCTGCACGAATGAAGATGTGGGAGTTATGATGCTGCCTCTCTCGTAGACACAGCTGCCATTTGACATGTGAAGAAAATGGAAGGCAATCAGGTAAGATATGCATGATTACAGTGAACATCAGGGGAAGCCAGTGAGGCAAAAACTGGCATCTTCGTCAGAGGAAAATCATGCAGCCTCTAAGCTCTAAGCATGTAATATCTAACAAATATGTGCCAACAATTACAGAAGTATGGATCTGTTGTATGTTTTACTAAAGAGTATGACTGTGTTCAAAAGAATTATCTACCACTTATTGTAACTGTAGCCTATTAACAAGCACTGTTATCAAAACACTAGCTGTGCAAAGGCTCTAATTGTAGCTGCTGCTGTTTACATTAATTATAAACTGAATGAATGCATAGAGGCCTTTGTGTTTGAACTTCAGCCTGTGTGTGGCTGTGTGTATGGATTTCCTTTGGTGGAAAGACTTTGAACGTGGGGCTCAAAAGCTCCTCCACAACAAAGGAGCCGTAATTGTTTACATTTTTTCCACATATCAACCACTATGCCATGCAGCTCTACAGTACATCAGCTTTAAAATGACGATTGTCAACATTTGTTTCACGGACATCAAAAACCTCAGCTTATAGCCACTGATCAAACAATACAAAATTTGTACAGCAAACATACTGAAAATGTGACAAATAATGTGCAGCAAAGTGTGTATTAATGCTGGTTTGCTGTAACTTACACTGTCTTTTATTTGTAGGTGGTGAGATGTCTGAATGCATAGGGTATAAATGACTGAAAAAAATATATATTTTCAATTGTTGCAGTCTTAAGTTTTTTGGCCTCAGGGAAGTGTCTTGAAGAAACAGCAAAGAGGATGTGATGATCCTCAAAGGATGTTATCTGCCAGCCCACTAACTGCCTCCAGGAGAAGGCTGCCAGGGAGTTGAGTTGGCAGCCGGCCTGTGATTTTGGTTCCTGAATTATTTTTGACTATAAGGTGAGTGAATCAAAAGACCAATTCAATTCAAAGGGGACTGCAAGACTTGGATTAGCTCGTCCCTAAAGCTATTGAAGTTTCTTGGGATGTTTTTTATTAATTATTTGAGTATTTTTGCCTTTATTAGACAGTCAGCAGTGAAGTGGAGCTGAGAGGAGGAGGTTGACGTGGAAAGTTCCTGGCTAGAACGAACCATTCAACTACAGGGCACTCCCATGGGATGTTTTTTTTTTTTTTTTTTTTTTTAAAATTCATCATTACACAAGACAATTAAGTGCCTTATCATGTTGGCTTGGATGGATACTCTGCTCAGTCTATTAACTGGAACTATTTGGGTTAATAATACCACAAGAGTGAGATAGCAAACTCTATGCTAAAGTGCCTTTTACATCTCTGCCAGACTGATTGCCTGAGACCAGACCTTCAAAGCCACTCACGCCACCAAGTTGATCAATTCTCTGGTGACATGCAACAGCAGTTTCTCAATCGCAGTATAAAGGTATGACAGTATACGAGGGTATTAAGAAATCCCGGTGGTATGATTTTCAGTCCTGTCATAAATACACATGCCCCTCTTTCAATTAAATTGCTACTGAGATGCTCTATTGTAGTATGTAGCTTACTCCACCAGGGGTCAGTCTCTGTGCAGCAGCGCAGCTCAGCAGACAAACATAGCTTTCAAGTGAAGAAGAAACGTGACATTTTGATGATAAAATTTCAGGACTAACTAATGAAAAAGAAGAAAAATGTATCTGCCCCTGTTTTGGATTATTCAGTCCTGATGGTAAAGGTAAGTTAAAACCCTGCAGTCTACTGACTGGCCAGAGTAGTGTTTCGTTGTACCTCTGTTTAGCGAGCATCACAGAGGGTGAGGGGCAGACTAATTTCTGGTGACTGAGTTACAGTGAATGTGCACTCAGCAGAGGGAAAAGTGAGCAGGAAAGTTCATTCCGGCAGAATATGTACAGAGCAGATGCTGTAAATCCTTGTGATTTATTTCTAATGTTGTGAAAGGGTCTACTGTACTTTAACCATAAACTATGATCATTTCCTAAACCTACCCAAGTAGTTTTCTTGCCTAAACTGTTACATTCTGTATTCTGTTATGCATATTTCCTGTTTTAGTACTCAGGTCTCTTGTAGTTTCCTGTCCTTGTGTGTGTTCCCACCCTTCATCAGCCACTCCTGTTGCCAGTGACTCACCTGTCTCTGATCATTCCCTTGTCCTCCCTGTGGATACTCACCTGTCTCCATGCCTCCTTACCAGATCGTCTTGCCATAACGTGGTCTGCCTTGTTTGTGCTTAGATTTCGAGCATTCATTCCTGGTGTTTGATTCATAAAATAATTGTTAAAAAAATGAAAATAATAAGTCAGTTAAGCCATTGAAGCCGAAGACATTGATCACTACTGTGTGCAAGTGAACAAATCTGGGCTCCCTTCTGGACATGACCAAAAAATGGTAAACACTATAGACAAGATAGACGCTGCTAGCGAGGCTGTTTTGTGTCAACTTAAGAAGAGAAGTATGTAGATAAGCCCAGGTTGCAGCATAGTAGTTACTTAAAGGCTTAAAGAAATAAAAAGCCTCTGTTTATGTAATAGCAGAGCTAGTTAATAGCAGCTACCAACTAACCTCACGGCGACCCACAGCAAAAGAAAATGCAATTATCTGATTGCACTTGTTGTTGTTTGTAGTTTTGTTTTAGTTTTGTTATTATAGTTATTATGCTATGCTATCATATCATACCATTAATACCATATTATTGCTATTGCTCTACCATTACTGCAATTATTTCTGCTGCAATTATTATATATTTATGCTATCTATTGCTCTACATTATTTTTTAAATATCTATCGACACTATATTGACAAAAGTATCAGGACACCCCTCCAAATCATTGAATACAGGTGTTCCAGTCACTTCCATGGCTGCAGGTGTATAAAATCAAGCACCTAGACATGTTTTTCAGGGGTTGGGCTTGGTCCCTTCCTGTTCCAACATGACTGCGCACCAGTGCACAAAGCAAGATCCATAAAGACATGGATGAACGAGTCCTAACCTCAACCCAATAGAACACCTTTGGGATGAATTAGAGCAGAGACATCAGTGCCTGACCTCAATGCACTTCTGGAAGAATGGTCAAAAATTCCCATAAACACACTCCTAAACCTTATGGAAAGCCTTCCCAGAAGAGTTGAAGCTGTCATAGCTGCAAAGGGTGGGCCAACTCCATATTAAACCTTACGGATTAAGAATGAGATGTCATTAAAGTTCATGTGCGTGTAAAGGCAGATGTCCTATCTAGCAAGCTGGCAAGCTAGCTAGCTTCCAGCTCCGCAGCTCCAAAACATTTTTGGGAGACTGACAGTTTTAGGCCATTTTAATTGTACTGACTTGACTTGACTTGCTTGACTTGACTTGTGGCCACTAGCTAGCTTTTCACAGTCAGGACAAACTCCTATGAAGAGTAGTAGTTAATGAAGAAGCCATAGTAACAACACACACACACACACACACACACACACACACACACACACACACACACCTCCCAAAATCAGGCAGAGTGGAGGCAATGTCAGACTGAAGATGGAAATAAAATGTAACAACAAATTTGTTTGATATCAGGCAATGCAGTTTAATGATATAAACCTATAGAGGATGTGTAAGTTGCAGCATTAAGTTTCAATAATGTGACCAAATAAATTAGTCTTATAAAATTACACCATTTTATCTGCACTGTCTGCCAAGTTATTAAATGTAAAAATATGTAAACAACAGTGATGTATGGAACTACAGACCTGGATCTCACTGTGTTTTGTCTAGTATGACTGTCTCATGAATGTGGCCACAATGCACACACTGCTGTGTCAAACATGTATTCATATCACAAATTGATATGTGAAATGTCAGTCTTCTAATATCTGGGTTAGGTGGGGTCAGTGTCAAAATTCTGGTGTGCATTTCGCCTGAGGCCATGTGCAACATGAGAAGTGCTTTTAGTCAGCGTATCAAGAGATGCATGAGGAAATTCTCCTGCTGTTGTTGGGAAGATGCTGTTTGAAGCAGAATGCTCTTATGCTGAAGTAAAAAATGTTTTCAACTCAGCGCAGTGAACATGCCCAGTGCTCATAGCTGTCAGCAATGCATCACATTCTTCTCTTTAGTAAACACTGGGAAAAAGAATCTCGCTCTGTAACAAGAGGTCCCAGCAGGCCTGCAGCCTCACAGCTCAGTGCGTTAGCCAGCGGTTGAGCTGACTCAATCTGTTTGACTTTCGTTGTGGGGCACATGGAGCCCTGGGCAGGCAACAAGGTCCTTGGGCTTGGCCCACATTGATCTGAAAATTCAGCGTCCGACTGCTGGCCAACTCTTAAATATTTGGTTTTAATTACTGCCACAACCTTTACTCTGGCAGGTTACTGTTGAAACATAATCCCCAAGAGGCTGCGCAGCAAGGGCATCACACCATTATTCAGCCATAGAGGGGATGGCAGCCATTCCCTTACCCAGGCATTTTTTATCTAGGAAATGGGACACAGCCACAGCAGACTATGTAGGCTGCCTCTGACAAAGAGCAATAGAAAATAGTGAGATGAGAGACACTCCATAACCCTTAATTATACAGCAGCTAAGTTGGGCTGAGGAGCGCAGCTTATCTCTCTGGTGGGGTTGGTGGATTTTTGAACTTCTTATTTGATTACTTGCCCTGTTCACCTGTCTGCCTCAACAGCCCACAGCTGCACTAATGAATGTGCACACTGTTCCTCTCACAGATCCAGAGATGATTTTATAATTTTGCCTCCTATTGTCCATGGAAAGATGGGGGAGGAGAGAGAAATCCTATTGTAGATCAGTCGCCTGAGGGAAACATCTGCCTATGTGAGAGTTGTCTCCTCAGCGGGGTCCTGACAATGACTATATAAGACATTTCTCCTGTTCATTCTTGCATTAATTATCCATTATCATCACTGAGGTAAAAAAAAAAAAAAAAAAAAAGACACAAAATACAATTTCCATTTGGGATTTATTTAGAATACCTTGCACAAGAGATGCTTTGTTATTTTTTCCCGAGGCTGCAGCATCCCATGATACAGAAGAAATGTTTTATAGCAAGGGCCAGGGAAATTTGCCTTCAGCACGCAGTTTTAAAAACTGCCAATGGGTTGTAACAAACTTTTTGGCACAGGTAGATACAGTATGTTAGGTGACTTCATAAGGCACTCGCGTTAACAATGTTGGAGCCTGATAAAGCATAAAATCTACTACTTTATTAAATGCACTACAGTAATATGTAGTGTTTGTTGTATTGCTCTCACAGCATTACCCACAAACAGCCTCTCTTTGCTGTGGAGAAATCATTATCCCCCTTGGTGTGAGACTAAGAAAGCATGAAAGGGTGGGAAAGTGCAAAGTGTGTTTTACATATTGGCTTTTAATCCCGACACTCCAATAATTGGACTCCATCACATGTATCCTTTGATGTGTTTCTGTCTTGGTAACCACAAAGCTTCGTCTAACCCGCCGACCGTGCAGAGACAAAAAGCCTTCAGATGGAAACACTGCTCCTGTTTTTGTTACCTCTCTCCAAAACCAGTGTGTACCACTCTCACAACAATGATCCCCACAAATCACACTCCTAGCTAAGCCTTGAGTATGGGGAGTGTGTTTGCTAAGGGGGTAAATATCGTCTATAACAGTGATCCTATCACTTTCTGATTAAAAATGTCAGCAAGGCCCTGGAGGTGACAGATTGCAGGGTTGCTGGCATCCCTGGGTATTTTTGGTGCAGGGACAGGTGCAGCATGCCTAGGAGACTTGGAGGGAGGAGTGTGCAGGAGAGAGGGAGGGAGGAAAAAATGGAAAGCATGGAAGGAGGGAACTGGAAGCAAGAGCTGCTCATCGATGGCCTGTGGCTAGCCTACATCATCCTCTACCTGGGCCGGGCTCCAGAGCTCATCTGTGTCAGGCAGTGAGGCCTGATACTCTCAGCGTGATTGTAAAAGGCCCGTTGCAAACAGGGGTTGTGAGAGGTAGCAGACAACACCAATCACTCTGACAGATCCAATACAGCTCAGACATTTAGTACTGTAGAGAAATCAAGTGGGCTTACATCCACTTCGACACCCGTTTACTCCACATGGAACCAATGACGCACTTTGGACAAACTGAACAAACCCCACGCGACGGCCTGGACAATGTAACACTGTGAGGGACGGAGACACTGCCAGAGTTCATCAGGGCCCCCTCTAAACCCGATCCATCTGTTCCCACTGGTCGCTTGATTCTGACTTGTCATTCAAGGGGCAGTGCAGTCACACTGTTTGCTACCTAGAAACACCAATTTCCTACTCAGATAGATAGATAGATAGATAGATAGATAGATAGATAGATAGATAGATAGATAGATAGATAGATAGATAGCACACAAATCGCTTGTGATGTCATGTGTTGAAGGGTACCCTTGATTTGTGAAAACATGAGATTTGTTATCATTATTTATTCTTGGTGCACATTCACGTGAATACTATCACAAGATCTTTCACGGGTCTGAGGTTCCTCTCCAGACATGACCACGCAAATTGAGCTCTCTCTCATGATCCGCATCTCCCTGACCTCAGCCCTCAGCCTCTGCATTTTTTGTCACTGTTGTGAGAGACTTAAACAAAAATCAAATCCCAATTGAAATACCTCTGTACATTCAGACTAGCTTTAGTTAGTGCAGCATTAATCTTAACAAGCCAGCCTGGCATAAAATATCATCAGTAAAAATAAGTTGACTCTATAGGAGTTAGTTCCTTTGTCAGGCAACTGAAACAAATGAATAAAAATGCATTTTGTGGTTAACAGTCTATGTAATCATATCTGGATATCTGAGACACTCACCTGGAGAGAGAGCTACTGGAGTGTGTGTGCGTGTACTCCGGGTAGTATTTGACTGTGTCAGTCATTAGGCATGGTATTCACTTTGTGTGTATTTGAGGTGGTTTTGTGTGTTTAAGTTTATATGTAACTTTAGTTTTTGTAAAGAATTATGAGAGGAGTGCCCTTTATTTTCGCTTGAGCACCTGCCCCCTGCATATCACTGTTGGTTCACGAACAATGGCTTTGTTCACATCTCTTAAGAGTTGGCCAATAGAAAATTAAACCCTTCGAGTGTCTCTGGAGTGTAACTAGTATATAATGAAGATGATTTTCACACATTTCACAGTGATAGTGGTTTTTTTTGTTTTTGTTTTTTTTGTTGCTTTTTTTTATGTAAATCATCAACTACGTGAGATACAGGATCCCTCAAGCAGTGGCAGCTTTACACTGAACAGCCCACTGTACTGTGCTCCAGTAAATTTGTACATTCTTTATGTGTATCCATTAATAATTTCTCAGCCTTAATTCTGTGTTATTGCCCACTGTAATTCTCCACTCATACAGGCATTCAGATACGTACTGTATTATGAAGACATACACATGCAGGTACAGGTAAGTTTCAGTTCATTAGGTTTGATGATGTTCTGTTTGGGCTCTGGAGACCCTTCCCCCATTTAATAGATGAAAGATGTTTCAGGAGTACACTATAGAAAAATATGCATTACTTGTAAAGCATAAGCCTGGGAACCAGACAAATCTGCATGCTCATGTTTCATTTGCTCTGGCAGATAAGTCTGTTATATTTTAGTGTACTGTTTAGCTATAACTTGAGGACGTTCGTCACCGGGCCTCAATTTTTTCCTGCTTGAAACCGGACCAAGCAGAACCCCAACATGCATGTATCTCTGTAGGTCTATCCAGTTGCATCCAGATGCATTTTGATCTGCAGCCCTGGGAAATCAGGAATGAGCTGAGAGATCCCACACTTGTGAATTAGTCACATGATCAGGCTACTAAAACATAGTCATATGTAATGGATTTCCATATGCTCCATATCTGTCTAAGTCTATTTGTATTTCTGTTATTGAATATTGATAAGCAATGTGATTGTTAGAGAGGTTTAAAATTTAGACCTATCTAGAGACCCCAAACACAACTAACAGCTATGTGGGGTAACGTACTACATTTCTTTGTAAATTACTTTTTGGCAAACAATAGTCATGCATAGCCTGTATAATTTGTTAAGGCATATGGAAGGGTTATCAGTTAAACACCTTTCCACATGTTGGGTTTCAACCAAGTGGCAACCTCCAGGACTGAAAAATTAAGTCAAGGTGGAAGTGCCAAAAACTGGAGTTCCTCAAATGGCAACTAGCTCCAAGAGGAAGTTAATCCTCATAGACCTCATATTAACATGCTCAACTTTACAGCAGAAATAAACATGTTTACAGCCTGATACAAAAAACAGTTTTGTTCTATTTCCTCACTCATAATAACTGTAGGGGGGTGATTTTTTAGATAGCTTAACAATATAATAAGGATTCAAGTCATGAATAGTTCAGGGTGTGCCTGCTTTGACTGACAGGTGGTTGCCATCACAGATGGCTAGCTGCTCAGTAGCTGCTTTATTCAGCCATCCCAGCACCACTCACGCTCCACCTCTTTGCCCATTTTTGGATTAGCGGGGAATTAAGCGGAGTCAGGCACTGCCAAGATGGCGGCAGCTGGAGCCATCGTACCCTCAGCTTCACAATGGCTCTTCAGAAATCTATGGGGGATGCCACAGGCACTCTGTCCAAATTTTAGATACAGTCCTTGGTTTTAATGAGATCAGAGGAAAACTAAAAAACATTTAAAGGTTGAATAGGTTGATTTTGCATTTATTGTTATTATTTTTACACAAAGAGCAGTGTGGTCTGTGGATCCCCAGACAATGAGGACGTAGAGCCAATGTCAACAAAACACCAGAGTGAAATGTTGCACTCCTTGAGCCCTGCCTAGCAACAGAGGCACTGACTGGCAATGTCTGGCATGGTCCAGTGTCTGAGGGAAGCTGCCAGAAGTTAGATTTGTGTTAAGGCTTTGTGATTAAGATACCCACTGCCCACAGTGTGTGCCCTTTGGCAGACAACCCTCGGAGGTCTCACACATGGACATAATGATATGCCATGGTGACTGGCGCGGCGCCGCTACCCATTGCCTCTGGTCATGAAAGACAGGGAGAGTCATCAGGGGCCGTGTTGGAATAAATCAATCTTCTGAGATCTGACTCTCACATATGGACAAAAATGGCATCACAGATGACAGGAACTGCTGTCTACGCAGCCCAATTGCTTGTCGATGTCTTGGGGAAATCCATTTCAGAGATGTGGTGGATAAGCATTGCAACAGGATAATCCTAGATTATTTCCATGGGGATTGCTTGGTATACTGCAATCAAGTGCCCCAGATTGAAATGCGTAAAAGTGGCCTCACCACCTCTCTGAACTAAGACCGACCTCCCTTTCAAGACTGATGCCCTTAACATATTCCAGATTAGTAATGTGGACCACTCATCTCCAGTCAAATGAGAATGTAGTCAGAATGGTTAATAATTCGCATGTAGGAGCATCCCATGGAGAACAACTACAAAGATATGTGAGGGATAATGCCCAACAAGGTGTCCATTATCAGGAATTAATGGACGACAGGGAGACCAGACACCTTGAAGGGCATTATCCCGTTTATACCACGGTCCCTGGCCAAAGACAAAAAATACCACTATTAATTTAGATTTTTCATGTGTTTTGTAGTTAAAATGTGAAGTCATAACTCCCTGGTAGTTTCCTTGGTAACGGCTGAGGGTTTGACTAACACCTGGGACAATTATTACCATCCCATATCGTTCTTATTCAGCGGAAATGTTGCTCACTGCTCCAAATGAACATTACATATAATGGCAAAAAGATAAACTGCTGGTCAACTCAACTCAGAGCTATAGCTTACTTTGTTAATTTCTGTCTTACTTATTTACTAGTCCACATACTTACCTTTCTACTCACGCACTTACTTATGTACTTAATTTCTTTTTTACTCATTACTTGCCTACTTACTTACCTTCTTGCTTAGTTATCCATTCATTTACCTACATACTTGTGCATTTATTTATTTACTTTCTTACTCTCGTTCTCACTAATTACTTGCCTACTTTTGTACTTACTTTTTTATTTACTTACCTACGTACACACTTTCTTGCTGATTTACTTACTTACATACTTATTTACTTATTAGCCAGAAAGCTAACATTATGTTAGCAAGATTCAAAGTCAATAACATTGCATATGGTTGCTAAAATGTAAATGTAATTTTACAGTATGTTTAACCACAAGACTAGTTATCTGTTTATCCATGTCACTGTCACCAAATTAATATTAAGATTTTCATGAACAAATGACGGGCCATGTGTTCTGTTCTTTAACAAATTAAAGCAAATGCAAACCAATCTTGCCTGCTTATTTTGATGAAATGAGCAATTAAATTGTGTTGCATGAGACTTTCATTTTATCATTTTGGATTTGATTTGTGTAAAAGGTTACACAGAAACTATATTTCATGCAATTTTCAACCTGCAACTAGCTGCATCAAAGTTTTACCATGTAAAGGCAGCCTTAGAGTCGCCATCCTGTGGTGTTCTGAGGATGAGCCACTTAAGTCCTCTGGTGTTAACTCCTTGTGTCATTTTCTCTTTCTTCAGCTGCAAATAAGTTAAGAGGAATATTAAAGTTACTCAGTGTTGTCATCAGATTTTAGCCTGTTGATGTGTTGCAATACATTGTAAGCTAAGTGGAGGAAGCCTTCGACTGTGTCCCTGTTGTTATGGTTACTCATTCCAGCGCATTAATTTATAACGGTGAACAGGAACTACTTAGTAGGTGTCCATTATCAGGAATTAATGGACACCCTGCGGCCAGTCAGAATCGAGCATTTACCCAGACGTGGCGTAAGACAAAAGATAAACAAAAACAAGGAAATAAGAGAGATACAGAAAACAGGTGGCAGAGATAAAGAGACAGTTACATATATAAACATTGTACAGACACTCACTGGACTAAAGAGAAGAAAAAAAAGAGCCATCATAACAGCTGAAATGATTGAAACTAAATTATTGATCAGCTTCAAACTGATTAGCTCATAACAAAGAGTGTATTCAGCGTGGCTTTTCTATCGTGCAGAGCTGTCAACCCTTGACAAGGCCACTCCACATCTAAGGCATCACCGCAGAGGGCTCACAGGCTTTTATTGCTGTCAGCAAGCCCTGAGCAAAGCAGACAGTCTCCTTTCAAACTCATTAGCCAACCCTGACGTGATGAACTCATCAAAGGCATTGTAATGAGACGGAGATGTGAGGAACCAACGCTTGGTAACGTTCAGCGTTTCCTGCTCTTCCCTCATATAACCGACATGATATGGAGTTAGCCCGTAATGAAATCTGAATTAATTGTGAGTGTGTATTTCAGAATGAAAGTGTGTCAGGATTGCCACAGAGGACAGTCGCAACAGCTGTGAATGTTTGGATGTGGCTTCCTGGGCCCAGGCCAAGTTGACAGCCATGTCAGTTGTTCTGCGCTGCACACACACACACACACACACACAGAAAAAATCACACACAAAATGATAAGCCAGGTAGGAATACTCACACTTTATACTAACACTCAGACATCTCAAACAATAACGTGCACACACACACACACACACACACACACACACACAGGACAATACAGTACAATATAATATATTGGCTTTATTCAGACTGCAGGGAAATTAGATTTGTTTCTCAGATCAGATCTTTAAGAAAGACTGTCCGCTCTGCTATTTGGGAGTGGTCAGATTGGATTTGTATGTCCAGATATTACCTGGATCTTCATAGGTTGCTGTGATAATGACATTGGCGTCAGTAAATACATACGCTGGTGATGCAGCTTTTCAGTGTAGAAGCATGAAAAATTGAGATCCATCATCTCAGTGTTCTGTCCTACAACTCCTCCTCCAGACAAACTCAGCGACAAGCAAAGCCGGTATACACGGTGATGCTCAGCCGCTCTGATGCACTTTCATCACTTTGGATTTTACATCGGCATTTTGTGTTGTATGTCGAATTATGCAAAAGACACTTCCAATCCAATTTGAGCAGCCAGAGCAGTCGGACTGAGATGCTTCCGTAGAAATCCAATTGGAATCACATTTCAAACCACCTCTGAATGTGGCTTGGATTAGGTTTGCAAAAATAGCATTTCATGTCGATCTTTGGTGTCCAAACATTCTAAAATCTATCTGGATACAATCTGGATATGCAAAAACACAAAACAAACAAACAAACAAAAAAACAGGTTTAGGCTGGCAGTCTGAACAAGGTCTTATTGGCTTGCATGAAAATTAGGAAATCACTGATTTAAGTTTACTCAACAGCTTCAGGGCATACAGTCTGCAAGACCTACAATTAAAGCTGCAAAAACTCCCTTCAAAAAATCATAACCTCATATTACACATCCTCCCAATATCAAGATCCTTTAAAGATTAAAACATTAAAACAAACATCGTTAGTTGTCTTTTGTATTCCTAGAATTCTGCTTATCAGGACTGTGTGGGTATGGTTTGATCAGATTTGCTAAGCAGTGGAACTGTATAAACAATCAACCGCACAACTGTCAAAAAGCTTTTAAATTCAACACCTCCTGGATAGTGCAGGAAAAACAAACAGTCAGATTGAATGGCAAGATGAAAAAACAAAAATGAAACACACATAATGATACGTGGCTATGGTGATATCGTAACCTACTGTTTACAAAAATTGACTAAGAAAATTAAATAATATTCTTTTGTGTCTATTATGAGTGTAATTAGAACTGCATTTTGTGTATCCTGCATTTATGGTTTTTGTTGCACCATTATTAGCTTCTCGTTTTCCAGATCGCCCATGTTTTCTCTTTGTGTGATGGTGTGACCAATGTAACAACTCGTTGTAAAGTCAATCTCAGAGGATGGCAAAAACTTGGGCAGCAATTATCTCTACCATTAACGTTGCTGTTGTATTTACCTGAATCTTCTGCCTTGCTCTCGTCCACTAAAATAATATCCAATTTGCCTTCTATCATTGCCTGAATCAACATGTCTGCAACATAAGAAGAAGACAAACATACAAATACAGAAATATTTTGTCTTATAATATCAAAACTGTTGGCAGTTTGGCAGAAACTGTGTTCTTACAGGAATCACGTTGCTCAGAGTAACTTGGTGAATGAAAAAATAATGCAGATTTACACTGTCCAAATTTCTATTTATTGTTTACTGTTGAGTTTTGGGTGTCATTTATATTGGGCAGTGGTTCCTAACCTTTTTCTGTTTGAGACAAAACAACAAAGGTTATTGAATTAGTGTGGATATAACTTGTTAGTAGTCCAACCAAAAAGTAAATATTTCTTCTCAGTTAGGCTTGAAGAGGCTAGTATTAACTATTCCTTTTTCCCCTTTGCATCATGTCTTTTGACTCCTTAGATTTATTTTGGGATCTCTTGATGGAGTCCCGACCTCAAAGTTGGGAACCACTGATGTGTGGCACAGTGAATGAATGAACATTTTGGGATACAGCTCTTAGCGCCCTATCATGGCCTAGAGTCGGTGCTGCCTCAGAGAATAGAAGTCTGGAAGAAGCACTGACAAATTTTAATTGTTATAGTCTCGAGGGAAAGCCTAACTAGGAACATGAGTTATACTCGACACAATACAAAGAACATCAGTGCTTCATTCTGTTTACAACCACTTCAAGTGACACTGTGTTAATTTCAATTTTTCTCGCAAATGGACTAATAAAAGAAAATAAACAATGAAATGGCTAATTTAGATGTGCATTACACGAGCACAAATATCAGCTATCAGCAGCTTCAGCTGAAAAATATCACTGTCATGAATCAGCCTTCAGAAAGTCTTTAACAAACTAACAGCCAAATAGATATGTAACACATTCTGTGCTTTGCTGCTGTGCACACACCAACACTCCTACACACACACACACACACACACACACACACACACACACCTGTCTCTTA
>JAJHUR010094679.1:4555-16252 GCA_027495735.1 Lutjanus campechanus | reverse complement strand
GGGTCAGCTGTGGGTGGTCTTAAGGTTTAATTAAGCACTGCAGAGAAACCAGAAAAAGTGGCACAGCTTGATGTCCAGCCACAACCTTCTTAATCCATTTTAAATCAAATTAGAAAAGCAAATGTACTCAAGGACTTCAGTCAAAAATGTCAGAGGTGTGTGTGTGTGTGTGTGTGTGCGCGTGTGTAAAAGGTTAAGCGGGTGTGTTTAAAAGGTTTGTGATTCTTTTTATTAGAATTCCTGAATTGATTTTTTGATTGCTGAATCTATTTTAGACAGAATTAACTAGTATTTTGTCCGTTAGCTTGAAGCTAACACATAATGGGAATTAACCACTAATGGCAATAAGCATTATGATAACTGTAACAAATAGATCCATGTTACTGCATGCTGAACACACACCGACATGTGTGCTTATACTTTAGGCCTTGTATTTACTCTGCGCTGTGGAAACCAACTTATATCTCCTGACTTCACATTGTGAACTGAATCTGCTGCTGCAACGCTCCACATCGACCAGTTACAGTAACCTCAAAGGGTCAAACCTAGGACTCCAACTAACAATTATTTTGCCAATTAATCAATTAGTTGTTTGGTTTATAAAATGTCAGGAAATTGTGAAAAGTGTCAAAGGAGCAAATAAACTAGAAAATATTCACATTTAAGAACCCGGAATAAGAGAATTTTGACTTTCTTTTTAAAAGAAATTACTCAAGACGATTATCAAAATAGTTGGTGATTCATTTAGTGATCGATTAATAATCAATTCAGTGCAGCTCGAGTAAAAACGCAAGCCCAGAATTCCAATCAGATGGCCTGGGAACGCCTCGGGTCAGTCAGAGCAGGGTAATGTGGCCGGGGAAGGGGAAGTTTGAGGTTCTCCGCTGGAACCGCTACCTCCGCAACCCCACTTGGGATAAGGGGTTGAAGATGGATGGATAAATGGATTGTTTTTGGAATCATGACTCATGATACACAGTCTCTAAGTGCATGATTCAACATTTTCCCATGGTGTAATGTCAAAAAAAGCAAACAAAAAACACAGTCATATCATTATGATACTCCGAATGTGCACAAGAGAGAAACAGACAAGATTGATGGCGACGGGTTAGAAAAATGCTGTAAATTTTTGAGAGAGGAGATGACGAGGAAAGTTATAGTCACGTAGGCAAATTAAAAGTCCATTCTGGGACAGTACCCTATGATAAAAATGAAAGGAATGGATGCAACCAGAAAAAAGGAAAATAAGAGGAAGCAGACACTAATTTCCTTCTAGTTGGCCTTCACTATATCCCCAAATCCATTATCTTATAAAGTACAGTTTCTCCTCAATATCAGAGAAGCAGTAACAGGAGATTTCCCAGTAATAAGCTGTAGTGTCCACTTCCATTTACCAATTAGATACAATTCAATAAAGAGACCCGATACTTGAGAGAGTTGAAACTTGAGACTTGACAGAGAATTGTAAATTACTTTCTCAAGTGTGGAATGAAATATGAGGTAAAACTTGGCCAAGCATTACCTCAATACTGGAGCGATTCAAGCATCATCAGGCATAATCCTGGAGATGTGATCATGTGATCGCATGCACGTGCCTGTGTGTGTGATACATGATCCTGCAGGTTGTCCACAGCTAATCCTATATACTACTGGACTGATCAGCCCAATTTTTTGTGTGCACATTCATGACTATGCTCAAGGACCTCAAGGATCATGTTTTCAGGTCATCCCATTTTTTGTGAACACAATATCTCAAAAACACCTCGACTTGAACTGATTAGATTTTGGTGGTAAAAGGTCACAATGACCTCACTAAGCACATTTTGACCATCACTCAAGAATTTATGTTTTTCACTTGATATTATTCACTGAAATCACACAAGTATTGTGATAATAAGTTCCATATTAAATCCCTTCAAAGTCTTCACTACATACTGGACATTATATGAGTCTGGACAGACATGGATGTAAACTGTAACTTGACTGGTTGGTGAAGACAAATAACTGTGAGGCAGCAATTCTAGTTTTTGACTGCTCTGTTTTATAAGACCATTAACAGCTGACTGCTTATTCTTCTTAACCGGCCACTAGGGGGCACAAGTGATCAACAACTGCTTCAGTTTGAAATCTTGTTTCAGCTCGGGACAACGTATGTGGAGGTCATGTTAATGTTGGTGGAGCTTTGCAAATCTCTGCTGGTTGCATCTGGCACTTGTAGTGACATTGCAGTAGGTGCTTCACCATCTGTTGCCTGATGGGGATCTGCACTCTATTAACTCTAACCACTGGGGAGTGCTAAAAAGTCTTCACCAGGGCAGCAACTAATGACAATTTTCACTGTCAATTAATCTGTCGATCATTGTCTCAAATGATCGATTAGTTGTTTGGTTTAATAAATGTTGACCACAATCCTAAGATATTCAGTTTACTGTCATAAAGGAGTAAAGAAACCAGAAAATATTCACATTTAAGAAGCTGCAATAAGAGAATTTTGCCCTTTTTTTCTTGAAAATGTTCTCAAACTGATTAACGGCAATTTATTTTTATAATCGTTTCATCGATTAATCGTTGCAGCTCTGGTCTGTGCTGTTATACATCCTTGTGTCCAAGTGCCCAGATGATGGACTGACCTGAATTCACTTCAATTGCCTCGAGTGATGTAACGACAAAAAAGAAGTTTAAGGTGGGAACAGACAGACAGGCACACAGGTGGCCACTGCTGGCTTGTGTGAAAAGCAAAAAGACGGAGAAAACGTGGAAGTGAGTGAAAACGTGGTTCGTACTCACTAAAGGTCATGGAGTTGCCAGCCTGTCCGACTACCAGGTCAGTTGCCTTCTTCTTTTCTGCTTCCCAGGTGTGCTGCGTGTCGCTGCTGTGTGACCTTTAGCTCTAAACCCTCCATTTACTCCTCTCTTTCAGTCTTTTAACTTTATGCACCTGTCTGGCACGCAGACTGTGCCAATCTGCCCGCAGTGATTATTTCTAATGGTCAAAGTCAGGGCCAAGCGCACAATGCACATATAAGCATATTAGAAATACAAGTGTAATTGGCCTAGTATGTTACCTCATTAGCCTTTGGAAGCTAACACTAGTATTAGTGCCTAATAACTGTGAGCTTAATGTGCTCCTAATTAGCCTTATAAGCCATTCACATTTGTTATTCGCTTCTGCTTAGGTGAGCATTCAGTCTCACTAGACCTATTACACATGGAAGAATAGCAGCTCCTGAATGCATTTCTAAGAAATATTTCCAAATATATCACAAGAATACCTGATTTTATTATGCAAAAGAAACACTAACTACCCAGATGTGTTACCTTAAAATAGAAGTTTGACCCAGCTAAATGTACTGCCTACAACTATGAGCAGAATACAGTTTGGGGATTTGGAGTTGTGGATTTAGCTGTTTCTTATTAACAATATGTTAACGTTGAGTGCAAGGGGGCAACATGAGGACAGCAGGGAATTTTGTTCTAAGAGGCGCAAACTTTAAGACAGGATCTAAAGATCAAATTTTTGGCAAAAACCATAGCTAATAATCTTACTTTGTAGTTTGTATGTGTCCACGCTTCACAGTCTGTCTGTTTCTTTTATTTCTTCTATGTGTCTCTAAAGCTTTTTAAAATGACTTGCACATATGGATTTATTTATTTTATTTCCATGCAAACTATTATTCGGTGGCCAAGTCTTAAGCTTTTTGGTCTGATGCAATGTGCTCGATCTGTTCAATGACTCACGCAGCTGAGTTTCTCTCTCCACAGAGAGAAAGTATTACTAACTTCGGTGTTCAAATGAAACACTGATTACTCATATTCCTGCCTTAAAATAGAATTTTACCTGAGGTAAATATGATGACAAAAACTCTGAGTGGTGTGCAATTTGTGGGGGGGAAAGTAGGGCTGACAAGCATAAACTTGTTTTTCACGAGCAATAATTTGCAAAATTGGACATAAAGGGAGTGAATATGAAGACTGATGCTATGTGAAGGCTGCCTCTTTGGAATTCATATTGCTTTTGTTGAGATTTCTGTTGACACACATTGGTAAGACACTGTAAAAAAAAAAAATGACATTCTGTAAACATCTTACGTAATGACCAGACACTTGCACTGACATTTTATCACAACACAACCTTGGTTTGATAAGCAGTTAGACCTGAATGGGCTGGCGTACTGACTAAAGAGCTCATTTCAGAATGAGCTGGCAATAAAGCCACTAGAGAAAAGCTGCTGTCCAGAACCTTTCCTGTTTTATTGGCTGGAAAGAAATGCATGCATTAAAGCTTTACCCCCTGTCCAAGTACTCTGAATGCAGCCTTATGGGCTGTGATAACAGTAATGTAACTTCTTCTAGCCCAACAAGCTGCAGCTGTCTTACCGCCAACAGCAAAGTGGTGTCAGTCTCACAGGGGAGATGGTGAGCTAGTTGCACTAATCATATCGTGCTCTGAGCTCGGCTGGTGAGACTAATTGGCAGGTCAATACTCTGAACAGCTGGGAAGGGGAGTGACCACCGGTTGCTCAGTTGAAACAAGGGTCGTACCAATCATCACAAATCAAGCTCCTCATTAAAGACATGATCTGTCAGCCATAGTTCAAAGAGGCTTACTCTGTTTATTTTTTTATTTTTTTTGTTCTACCTACAGTTAGAATCAGGCTGAGCTTCCGCTGCGTACCGGGTGGGGGGTTGTCAACTCTGAGAGAGACTTTTTTTTTGGTCAAGGAGGGATTCAAAACTTGTTTGCAATGTTTCCATGTTTTTTTTTTACAACTAACTTGCAGGGAAGACAGCTGAGCATATGTCTGCATCAAGAGAAAGTGAAAAAAAAAATGCAACAGAGCTGCAGGGGTGTGGTTTGAAGTCACCTCTCTGATGGCTCAATTTGACTGGCTGTGACACTTGAATCAGGGTTGGGCGATTGGAATATGTAGCCCCTTTTACAGCTGACATCATCGAAAAAGCTGCGCAAGCATTTCGGCAACAGAAGTAGTGGTCTCCCCCAGTCATTCAGATGAGTTATCAAGCTGAAAATGTTGAATTAAAACATTTTACCGGCACCAAAATCACCACCTGGTCTGGTTGTTGGGTTTACGATACATCAGAATCACTGATTTACACTGATCGACTTAAGCTGCTACTGCTCATGTCTGCAGTACCCGTTGACAAGCTGTTGTGGTCTGAAAGGGTCTATATACACTCACCAGCCACTTCATTAAGCACACTTGTTCAGCTGCCAATCAGCAGCCAATCACATGGCAGCTACTCAATGCATTTAGGCATGTAGACATGGTAAAGACGACCTGCTTAAGTTCAAACCAGGCATCAGAATGGGGAAGAAAGGTGATTTAAGTGACTTTGAACATGGCCATGTCAGACGGGCTGGTCTGAGTATTTCAGAAACTGCTGATCAACGGGGATTTTCACACACAACCACCTCTAGGGTTTGCAGAGAATGGTTCGAAAAAGAGAAAATATCCAGTGAGCGGCAGTTCTCTCGGCAAAAATGTCTTGTTGATGTCAGAGATCAGAGGAAAGTGGCCAGACTGGTTCAAGATGACAGAAAGGCAACAGTAACTCAGATAACCACTCTTTACAACCAAGAAGACCATCTCTGAACGCACAACACATCGAACCTGCAAAACGATACACGCAAACCTTTCGCTCAAGTTGTATATTTTTAACTCATGCTTTCAACTGCCTGTGACACGGCATTAAGTGTGAGTTTTGGTGCATTTTAAAACATTTAACAGTTAAAGAGCAGAGAGCTCGCACAAGCTACAGGTCCCTTCTAAAGGACAGTGGATCTAGTTTCAGACAGAACGGCGCGTGTTGCTGGAGTAATGTTTTATTGAAAATGTCCTGTTGGTGAGATCAGGGTTTGAAGTTTTGGAACTAGTCACAGAATAATACATGGGCCCTGTGCAGGGCAGGTCTATGATACATACTATATTAACATTTGATCCAATAAATATAACCATAGATCAGCACATTGCCTTCGTGTGTATGAAATTAAAATAAAATTGTTAGGTTTCATTGTAAATGTATTTAGTTCACTCTGTGAGTCTTTGTCCAGGGTCACTGTCCCCTGTGGACATTCTGTATCTAATTTTTTTAGGTATTGAGTATTGAGTTGGTAGTTTCAGTCTCAAGTCGAGGATTCTGATACTAACCTGGGTATTGGTATCGAAATCAAAATGTTGGTATCGTGACAACATCACAAACCAGAGTTGATCACAGTTCACAAGGCAATGTATTTTAGTTCAATAAAAGAGAGAAACTTGAATTCAAAGAGAATATTTTCCTGTCAATTTTGTTTATTTATAAGATGTAGCAAATGTAATATAGTGAAGACACAAACACCGATGGCAATCATCGGTTGCCAGTTGGAAAATTTCCACATGTCACCCAAATCTAACTTGAATTGGACTTCAATGATAGGTCGGGACTTCACTTGGATTTCACGTTTGATTCAAGATGACATTGCCAAAGCACAAAGATTGAAACTGCTGATATTTTAAATCATTCATCCTTTTTGTTTGATTTACAGTACATCAACAGAAAATGACTCACTTCCTTTCATGACTTGACTTGCCCCACTCCTCTGCTGGAGTGCTGAGTGAAGTGATGATGTGCTTGTTGGAGGTGTTGAGACAATTTCGCATCTCAATTTGATACTTTAAGAATTCTTACTGAGGTAATTATGTGGGTGTGTGCCTGTGTTTATCTGTTGATGATGCTGAAGAGTTTACCGTTATAGCAAAGCTGCTGATTTTATCGCCGTTGGAGACTGGCAATCTAAAATAAATGACATTCAGTCATTACAGTGCTTGAAGCGCTAGCTCCGCCAAAGCACTGGATTTTACCCAATGAGATTAAATGTGTCGTTATATTTACCATTTAAATACCTTGTAAATCAAAGTAAGTTTTAACATCATTCCTATCATTTTCTCCAGTTACAGAATTTTCTAATTAGACTGTGATGACTTTGATGGTATAAGCAACAACAGCAGCGGCATTATCATTTGCATATGTCACACAAAATCATTTAAAGACATTGCTTCTCAAAATGCTAACAAATATCACATATAGTGAATAATGCCACAAAAAAACATTCTCTTGTGGAAAAGCGATAATGCTGTAGGGATGATGTATTATTGAAGGCCAATCCAGAAGCTAGCACTGCTCTGGTTTCCTCCACAAAAAGCCAATGGGATGTTTCCATTGGGGTTTTTGGATTACTGCAGAAAATTAAGATCTATGGCAAACAAAAGTTTATGATACTTCCGTGCTTTATTTAGCAAGATGATCTTCACAAGCGAGCAGTAATTTTATTATTTTTTTAAGCGTTAATGCTATCGTCAGACGTAAAACGCAAACGTGAAGCTGGCTTTATAGATAAAGTTTAGTTGCAGATAGCGAATTGAATGAATCATCTTTTCCACACAACGTGACAGTTACATGAAGTGTCATGCAACAGGTTCTAATAAGATTATTTCACCAAAATTAGCATGTCGTTTTCTCGCTAGATTATATAAAGTGGGAGGTGTCATTGTAACTTCATTTGTATCTTTGTACCTTGTTTCATTTTGTTTTCTCTCTAGGCAGTATCAATTTGGACGTGTTGTTGTTGCTCCTGGCACTGGCTGAATACTTTGCTTCATAATGGCTCTCCCGGAGAAGAGGAAGAGGCTCGGTGCATTAATGCTCATTGATATGATGGAGGAAAAAACACGACCTAGGTTACTGGCTACTCAGAGGAGAGACTAATGAATCATATCACACTGTATTAAAGGAGCTTGATCCAATAGGCCTCCGGTAAGTGCATCCTCGCTTTGATGCAAGGAAAATAAATAAATAGCACTATGTCGCCATCGTATGACTTCTGTATGACACTGCAGCTTGATATATGAGTGTACTTTAGATAAAAGCTCTGATACAAGCCAAAACTTTATATTAGAACATACGTATATATAACTAAGCTAGCAGTAAGTGTAATGTAAAAAAACTTTCACTAGCTAACGTTTGTTGTTGACAGCGTAAGGAATCTGACATAATGGCTATGAGAATAATCTTCTGAAGTATCCAAAAGACCATCTACTGTTTTATTAAATTGCACATTTTGGTGATAATAAGCCATCGCTTGCTTGAATTTTTTGTCATTTCAAATCAGTTGGAATGACACCACATCAGAGTTTGATGTCATCACCTGACACTAAGCGTTTTTGATTGGCTGTTGCGTTAAACTAGTCTCACAAAGTTGAGAATTTTCCAGCTGCTGCAGCTGAATTTATCACAAATCAGCTGCAACTTTCACCTGAGTTTACTAAGATACGTTTTGAATCGTCTCAGTCAGTGAGGAACACACCCCTAGTGATTAATTTAATATTTGATTACTGGATTAATCAGTGCAGCTCTGCTTAATTTATATATCAAATATTTTGGCAGGAAAAAGAGACCCTATAGGTGGGCGGTGGATCAAACCAATGTGAGGCATAATGAGGGCGATGACGCAATTTTTCCAAACTTGACATTTTGTGCCTATAACTAGCAAAGCAAACACTGAACACTGACTACACACTGACAGACAACTAGGTTTTTGATCAGAATTATTGCAAGGGATATGTCCCTCCTGTCCCCACCCAATTTTCTATGCCCTTGACCACAGACTTTATTTCAGGCATCTAACCAAAAAACCCATTGCAACCGGACGCGGTAATATGCTAGCTCATTTCCAGGTTTTAGGACTCATTCCTGCAGCACTCTATGACATCAAGTCACTTTCCAAAAGAGGGGTTGAGAAAAAGAGTGGGAGAGAAAGTGAGAAATTGAGAGGGAGAGAGGAAGAGACAAGGCCTGACACAAAATGGCATTTAGCATTTATACTGACTACAGCTTTATGCTAAACTGCTTCAGTTCATCATGTTACATTACCGTATTGCTCCGTGTGTGTGTGTGTGTGTGCGTGTGCCTGCATGTGTGTGTTTCATAACTTATTTTGGGGCTATAAATAACCTGTCAGTTAGACAGGCAAGCTTATACAGAATTGTAATTCCTAATAAATCTCAATGCCAACCGGGCGGAGGAGGATGAGCACTTTTCTAACTTTTTCTTCCAAGACTTTCACATTCAGATGATTTTTTTTCCCCCCTACCTTAAGAATCAACAAAGCCCAGAGGTTAGAGATGCAAGCCCCACTAACCACCACCACCACCCCCACCCCCACCCCCACCCCCCACACTGCATCTGTAATGCTGCTCCGAGGTCGAAAGTCTCTCAGGTGTGACTGTGTTTGACCGAGCGAATGAGAAGCAGGAGAAGAGACGGCAGTGGTTACTTGACATTCCCTGGACAAATAAATGCTTTCTAAAGGCTATGTTAACATAAATCAATAATTCATAACCGGTTCGATTATTTCTATGTAGGGTTCCCTAACAAGGATCCTGGCCACAGAAGCGCTGTCCACAGGTCAAAAGAGGTAAGAACTCTGGGAGAAAGAAATCACTTTCTCTCTCTTCTGCAGTTACCGTCTCATGACAAGTGTTTTCAATAAGGCAGTCTTATGACAGCCTCTCTACCACGCAGAGAAACACAAAAGAACACACAAACAGGCACGCACACACACACACATTCAGTCTTTAGCCCCGTGCAGAGTGTTAACAGGCTTTCTGCCAGTGAAGCAGAAAGACTAAGAGTTTAATAAGAGAGAATCATCAGATATCTGTGACAGGCAACATGTACACACACAGACACACATACCTACACATGCGCAGCATTAGAAAAAGCCCCACTATAAGGCTTTCAATCTGTCATACCTTACATAGTCAAGACTGTGCGGATGTATGTGCATATGTCTTAAAAGTGTATACTTGTGTGTGCCAGTGTGTAGCTGTGTGTAGTTTGTGTGTGGCCCGCGAACCGTCACAGTGACACAGGTCTGTCTGGGAGGATAAGAGTGAGACGTCTTATCAGCCGCGAGCCAGACAGACACACAAACACACATTCTCAGACACGCGCGCGCACACACACTGGGATAATATGCCACCTCATATCAGCTATACAGCGAGGCCTGTCACTGTGGCAGGGGTGGGTGGGTGTGAGGGGTGTGGGAGGTGGGACGGCAGCAGGGAGCGAAGAAGGAAGGGAGTAGAGGCTTAGAGGACGAGGAGGGGAAAGTTGAGGGATGAAGAAAATGGAAAACGGGATGAGGAGGGGAGAGAAGTGACAGAAGAGAAAGATAAAAACGGAGAGGGAGGGTGGGCGAAGGAGAGAGTACTGATATGACAACATTTCCCTGTGGAGATAAGGAGTGATGAAGACAGGCAGGGATGAGTGATCAGAGAAGTGTGTTGGACATTAGCAGCTGGACAGACTGTCCAGTAACCAAAAGGTCTTACTATCTCAGCACTAGCTGTCCGGATACAACAGTCAGACTGAGATTTTAGCATGTTTCAGGTCAGCAGCCACGAAGGAGTCAAAGACTGACTGAGAGACTATCATCATGCTCACATGAGGAGGTGAATGGTAGAAATTAGAAAGGCTTGGGCGACTGGACAAATATATCAGCTACTCACGATTGGCTGGAGTCCATCGCTGGGTGTTTTTTTGAGGGTGGGGAATCTTTTTGGGTGATTCTTGTCATTTTAGTTTGCTAATTTTAATGGTGTCCCTCCGAGGAAAGAGTGAAAGCCACTGCTCGGAGACAGAATCTAATTTAGCGGCACAGTACACACCCACTGTGCCGGAGAACGAGTGGAAGACAAACAGCCTGTACAGCCGGAGTATTTTCACATCTAACGAATTAAGGATTTATTTCGACCAAACTAGAGCTGGTATCGTTATAGTAATGGAAAGACTATTAGGGCTGTACAATTAATCATTATTGCAAAAATCACAAGATAATGATGTGTTTTAAATGAACATTAGTATCAATGATATCAGTCAAAACAATCGAAATTTGATTTTTTTTTTTTTCTTCAAAAATGTTCAGCCCTAAAGACAAACCAAATCAGTTCTGGTGGGTTTTTATTTATTTATTTTTGTTTGTTTGTTTTTTTGTTTTTGTTTTTTGCTGAGCTGACAGCAGCTAGTTAGAAAATTCTTACACATGTGAGAGTCAAATAAACTGTGCTTTGATAATTTAACACTATATCCATTACATTTGAGTTTAATTACCATTAACAACTGACTTTGGCTATTGTAAAGAATCCATGTTTGATTTTCAAGAACTTGTAGCACCAAGTTTTACATATCATATACATAAAAAGACAATTCTCTTTCAAACAATGTATTTTATGTATGTATTTCTGAAGGATTAAATGTTGAAATTCGCTGATAATCTGTGTCCAGAAAGAATAGCTTGTTCAACAACATTTCTCTATCAGCAAACACAGTGGCTGTGGCAGTTATCAAGTGATATTTATGATTAGTTTCATGACGAAGTGTGAGTTTTCACCTCTCAGGCCGGAGATATACTTGATGTTTAACAATATGTTTACATTCGAGTATGTGTAGCACTAATTTCTGAGGATGCTCACAATTAGGATTGGGCAGTTGGATGAATATATCGTCTGTCGAGGATGGACTGAATCCATCACCATTGCTTTTTTTGGCCGATTTTTGGGGCGATACTTGTCCTTTTATTTTGCTAACGTACTGGTCTGCAGACTGACAGCTGCTGCTCCGCACCGCGCTCTCATC
>JAJHUR010094678.1:0-44054 GCA_027495735.1 Lutjanus campechanus | reverse complement strand
GGGGGGGGGGGGGGGGGGGGGGGGGTGTCTTGCACAATGTGACATCTGCTCCTTACTATTTTAAGGTACAGACCAGCACAGCAGAAAACAGACTGTAGAAATTATTCAGACAGACACACACACACACACACACACACACATAAACTCTTTTGTTGTCAACAGTGGACCATCATTCTGCATTGACCAAGTGAGGACCATTGCTTCTAACTATTCTGAAAAAAAAAAGAAAAAGATTAAATAGAAAGTTTTTGAAGGGCCAGTGTGTAGGACTTGTGTAGGATTTAGATATCCAGTGGTGAGCCTGCAGATTGCAAACTCTTCACCTCACCCTCCCCTGTCGTAGAAACTATGGTGGCCATGAAAGTCACACTAAATGCAAAAGGCCATATTTAGAGCCAGTTTTTGGTTTGTCGGCTCTAGGCTACTGTAGAAACATGGTGGTGCAGATGTAGATATAAAATGTCTCATTCTAAGGCAATGAAAACATAACAGTTCTTGTTTTCAGATGAATACTAATGAAAGCATACTTTATATTGTATTCTATTTCAGGCAGATTCTGTCTATAAATCCCAGTAAATCTTACTTACTGGACCTTTAAAGTATCTTTTGTAATATAACACTATTTTTTTTATATTTACAAAAAATTGTAATGTTTTATATCAGACAATTTTTTTTAACATTATTTGAAGATCTCTAAAATGTCCTTTGTCGGACCTGATGTCCACTGTTGGATAGCTACACAAGTGCTTACACATATACTGTATATACACACACAAACACCCGCACACACATTGGTTGACAAATCGACTAGAAAGCCACAGTGAAGTGGATTATTGTGACTTTGATATAACAAGCAGATGATGAGGATGGCCACAATCACTTTAGTTACACTGTCTGTCTGTCTGTCTGTCTGTCTGTCTGTCTGTGTGTACTGTACGGGTGTGTTTGTGAGTGTCTCAAATCAAAATCAGACGTGGTCATAGTAAATCAGCTGCATTTATTTGTTTGCTGTTGACTAAATGTCACAGTTTATGGAACATTATGCAGCTTCAGTCTTTTGTTAAATTTTTCTTCTCGCTGTTTCTTCCTCACTCCATTAGTTTGTGCCTCTCTGGGTGTTCTGCCCTCTGCTCATCAATTTACACATAGTTATTCTTTCATTTATTTTGCCCAGTGGAATAGAAAGCAGGGGAGACAATAAGTGAGCATAACAGACAGCAACTAGATGAAAGGAAAAGGTGAAGGAAAGATTAAAATAATGAAACATGTTACATAAAATAAAGAATAACTCTACTCCATTAGTCCTAATGACCCCCACAGTGCTGACAGCAACCTTTATAATGACCAATCAGCGCTGTAGGAACCTCTCACACATGTACACACACATAATTAAAAACACACACACACAGAGAAACTCATTAAATTACCCATGTTAACCTTTTGGCCGGTGTGGCATTTTCCTGAGGCGGAACAGTGAGTTTGACTGTGTGAGTCTGAGTGAGAAAACACTACAATAAGATGGTTACTATGGCAGCAACCTATGAGCAAAATGTAGACAAAACTTGACTGTGATCTTAACTGTGTGAGCAAACCATGGAAGCTGCTCCAGATTTTACACCACAGGTATGAAATCTAGAGCAGCTGCCACCTCCAAAAGTTTCCAGACAACTTTTCTGTTGTTGGATGCATCAACAAAGACAACAAAGAGGAGAACAGAGGACTGATGGAGAGCTTTGTCACATTCATCACTTAACAGCTGGTGAGGAAGGCCAGCTCTGTGGTCATACAGCAACCGTAGAGTCTAGAGGCAGTAGCATTGAGGAGGATGAAGGACAATATCAAAACCGGCCCAGTTAACTGGATCATCCCATACCCCCCCGCCATCAGAGTGTACAACAGCAGTGGAAACCACAGACTAAACCATCACTCGGACCACCTCCCAGTTTAATTTCACCTCACTGCACCCCCCACACACAACAGAGACCCATTCTCTACAGTTTCACTCTACTCTCCCTTTCCATTTTCTTTTTGTTGGCCTTTTAGACTTATTATACATTGATATATTATGATTATTATTGTACTATACTAATCATCTATTCTATTTTATACTGCACTTACTGTATTATACTATACTATGCCCCATTATACTGTTTGAAATTGTAATCTATGTTATATTGCTGTAATATACTATATATTATGTTATACTATATTACAACCTTTACCATACCATATTATGGTAATGTGCTCACAGATTTTTGCACCATAGTCGGTATTATACTTATATCAAGTCTCTATATTAATACAGGTAACGCTACCATTATTGAATCATGTATTAGTCTGGTGTGCACTGTTAACATGAAAGTTGACTCTGCTGCTATTAAACACACCACTATCATTTGACTTTTTTTGTGACCAAATGATCTTAACTTTCATTTTTTATTCTTTTGTTTTAGTTTTATAGACCTCTTATTATTTATTTCTCTTATCTTCTCTATCTATCTGTACTCATTTCTGTCCTTGTGCTGCTGTAATAACCAATTTTCCAGCAGGGGATCAATAGTGGTTTATCTTATCTTAAATTGGGTCTTACTCCCATAATTCTGGCAAGTCTGGCTCATTCACAGACACTTTGCTAACTTTACACTCACCACCTCTGTTGTAGATATTAAAGGAAAATCCAAATAAAGTAACATTGGACATAAAACATTTCAAATGTTTGTCTCTGAGTGTGACTAAAAATATACACAGAAAGGAGCCCCCTGGATTGTAGCTAACCTCATATGGATCCAGATCCAGGGTCACTTCCCAGGTACCCAAACTAAACAAAAACCAGTTACTTGTGTCAATATAGGCCTTTGTGTGGCAGTAAAAATTAACGTACTCTGACTGTTGATGCACCTGAACACAATCAACTTTCTCTCTACGAGGTTAGGCTATCTCATGTGGGAAGGAGGACCTGAATCCTCCGCAGGATCCAGCCTCTCAACTGGAATGCAGCATATGTGTCTTAGAAACAGACACACATATTGTATAACAATACACGCAACCACAGCACATATGCATAGACACACCAATGCAGATTAAATGTCACAATCCCTAATCAGTTTTCTTCAGATGTGCACACACACACACACACACACAAACACACACACACACACACACACACACACACACACACACACACACACACACACACACACACACACATTTGGACACACATCCAGGTGGAGTGGGTGCAGTAATCCTAATAATTGTTCTGACAGCAGTGATGACAGCTGTGAACGCCTGAATGACACAACGGACAGAGAAATGCCCTCATTCACTCATTCACTAACACCTGCTTATACAGTGTGAGTATAATGTGTGTGTGTGTGTGTGTGTGTGTGTGTGTGTGTGTGTGTGTGTGTGTGTGTGTGTGTGTGTGTGTGTGTGTGCCATGGTGTGTCATCATTCAGACACAAGTTATTCTGTTTAATACGTATGTTTTCATGTTGAATTCTGAGCTCAGACTGTTGTATAAAATATACATGAGCACATTTTTGAAAATACACACAACACACACAACACTCCCTGTCCCTTTCAAGCTCAATTTGATTTATTTAAACAAATATCATTGCCTCATCTTTTCCCTTTAAATAACAATGCACACACAGAGAGTGAACAAAAAACTAACCGAAAGGCACAGAAAGACAGAATGAGCAGACAGGAGAGAGGAGAAAGAGAAATGTAGCAAAAGAGAAGTAAGAAAAGATGGAGGGAACAAGTATGTGAGGCACGAATTAAGTAAAGAATCAGAGCGGACAGAGGGGGCAGGATAAACCTAGTGACTTTTTACTTTTAGGTTTCAAGAGGCTCAGCCTCCCCCTTGCATATTTCATCTCTCCCGCTATTTTTGTATTAAAAAAAAAACCTTCGCTAAATTATTGATACATCAAGCTAGCGCTACCCACCATGTTTCTCTATCACACAGCGTTCTTGTCTTTCTCAAACACTAACTCTCATCTGCACCACCCTGTCAGACACATTCATTTTTCAGTAAAGACACAGGGTTGTATTCTGTCACTGTGTATGTCCCAGTGTGGGGTGAAGAGGGGGAGTGACCTGTTCAAAAACATTGACTGAAAGTAGACAACTCTGTCCTCTGACAGCAGGATAATTGGTACGTAAGCATCTCTTTCTAAATGAGATGAATTTGTTTGGCGAATATCTGCAGTTAGTTTTTACACGGCAAAGTTGGAAAATACAAACACACGGGAGGAATTAAATTTCCTTTTGGTTGGTTCACTAAGAACAACATAAGGCAGAGAACAGAACAACTTACTGGGTCAAAATGTCACTTACTGAGTTCATGTAGGACTTAAAAAGGCTTGATGTTAACCTGCAACCACAGTGTATCATGAGCTATATTAACTGGAGCAAAATTAGATTCTAACACCACAGTAGCAGCTTTGTGAGGCTGTAAATCCTAACATTAGCATCTGACTTGCAAACAGTTTGGCGATTTAGCAGATATACTCAGCATGTTACCCCATGTTTACTATCTTAGTGTAGCTTGTTACCATGCTAACATTTGCTAATTAGCACTAAATTCAAGGTAAAATTCTAAGTACAGCTAAGGGTAATGGGAATGTCATTAGACACAGACTCGTAGACTAAATCATCACTTATGACCCACTAGAAGTGTGGGGTCGTGTCTGTTTCTGCAGAGACCCTGCCCTCTGCGTGTACTTTCTTATTTTCTCACTGTTTTGCTGTGTTCAGGCTGTTTTTATCCAGATTCATTTTAGAAAGCAAAAAAAAAACAAAAAACCCTGTTTCCGTTTCTCTACTCTTCTGACTGTAGGAGCTGCAGAGAGAGCTACACACACATACACATTCACAGGCAGAACCTTTAAATTGATGGGAAACCTGAACCTTTCACCTGATGATGGCCTGTTGGATGATCACTAAAGTTGTTCCAATTAATTGCACGGGGAGCATGCATATTTGTACTAAATTTCACAGCAAACCGTATAACAGTTGTTGAGATATTTCAAGAAAAAACAAAAATGTCAGCGTCACAGAGGCACCAGCTGCAATCGTCCTACAGTTGCTGAGAGATTTCACTTCGGACTAAAGTGATGGGCGGACCAATTAACTGACATCACCATCCTGAGAGCCATCCCGAAGTTTGGAAAGTATTTTGTGTCACCCTTTTAAGAATGAAAGCCTTTAGAACTCAGAGGAACAAATTTAGCTTAACTGCCCTCTATCAGTCAAACCTCCTCAGCAAGAACTGTGCTTCTGTGATCTCATCGCTCCTTTGTCGTCATCTTTCCCTCCCCCCTCTTTACTTCACTCGCTCGATTTTTTTTTTCATCTTTTCCCCTACTGTTCTACTTACTGTCTTCTGTGTGAGTGTGTGTGTATATGTGTGTCAGTGCCTGACTTCCCTCTGGACCGAAGGCTGCACGTGATTCAGCTCTACATGTTTGGTTTCCCCTCAGCCTCTACCCATGTCTCTTTCCATCTGTTTCCAGCGCTCCTTCCCTCTTCACTTCACTTTGAATGTCTTTTTATTCATCTGTGTTTCTATCTAAGTTTATTGTGAGTTCACTATTTCTAAGACTTTTTCTCTCTTAACTTTCCACCCTTTTCCTTTTCTTCTCCCTTTTCTATATTTCTCTATCGATCCATTCTCCTTCATCATCTTTGTGTATATTCCTCATTTTCCGAGTCCTAATTCAAACATTAGCAGTAGTTAACAAATACATTGCTGTCTTTGGATGGTCATTATATTTGACTTTTTTAACCCTTTCTTTTCCCCTCCTCTCGTCATTTCTCTTTCGGGTTCATTTATTTCTTTTGGAAAGCCGTAGGCCTCAACCCACATTGCACACACACACACAGGCCTGCACACATCTCTGGTGTGTGTGACAGTTTTAATGGCATGGATTCCTCACGGTCTAAATAACGTTTTGACCCATTCTTTCTCTTTACTTTGTGTGTGTGTGTGTATATTTATTGCTGTAGTTATATATAACCCTGTATATTATCTCTGGGTCTATCTTAAGGCACTGACAGTACATTGCAGTACAGTGCTGTGAACAACCGTACTCCCCAAAGACCCTGAAGGTGTCACGCTGCCTCAAAGTAAATAGCTACAACACTAGTCATTCTCAATCTGCCTGACAGACTGACTTACACGCATCCTTGCTTCTTTCTGTCTTTTCTTTCATCAATTTATTCCCTCAACTCTTTGTCCTTCTGAGCTTCGTTCCCACTTTTTGTTCATCTCTTCCTTTTCCTCACCCTTCCTCCTTTTTTCCTACTTCCTTAATAACACCCTTTTTACTAATGCAGTTCCTTTCTTTCCTGTATCTAGGTAATGATTTGCTCATGGGGGATGGCCACATAGGAGCATTTTTCCCACAGCACAGACACCACTGAATGATTGTAGAAATATTATAGGATTATTAAAGCAGGAATGGAGACAGAGCAGGGACCCCCACTACACTACACTACTCTAATATTTTCAGGAAATTTCTCATTCACGCTTACCCACAGCTGATAAGACAGCAGTAGTGGTAGTTCTGTTAATGTTAGCTGCGTTAGCATCACCCTCTGCACTTTTGCTGGTGGTTTTTGAGTTGGAGGGTATGTCAGTTTCTTGCTTGTAAGGTCACAAAATGATCAACTGTGGCTCACTAAAGTTTCTGTACACTTGGGATAATAATATAGCGAATTGGTCAATATGGTTCAATAATATGTAGCTAACTAGTTCACCATTATGGATGGGTGCCGCACAGTGCATTAGTAGGTTAGCTAGCTCTCATTGCACAAGGATTCATGGGTAGCCTTCACATTGTTTAAAGTTTTGTTTGTTTCCTTCATTTATCAATACGCAACACAGTTGGCCTATTGATATTTCAGGGCCATGGTCGACACAAACCTCAGTTAGATAAAGCATCAATGAGTCAGGCAGACTAGACTAACATATTCAATTAAACAAACCCTCTTACTGCTTGTATCCTTGTCTTTACATATCTTCGATATTCTCTTGATCTTTGACTTCCCTACTTCACTCTTTAAAACTTCCCGTTTTCATTCCTTAATACTTGCCTCTCTTCTTCATTACATATTTAATTTCTTCTATAAGAATATATAAGAATGTATACATCATTAATTCTCTACTGCCCTCTTCCCTTTCTAACATCCTTACTTCCTTTTACTTATTTGATTTCCTTTCTTTCCTTTCCTATTGCTTTCTCTCTTTTTTCTTTTCACCTCTATAAGCTTGCGTCTGGATCGATAAGGGGAGGTGAGAGTGCAGTCGGCCTTTACACTCATTTCATTGTGGCCTGAGCAGAATCACTTTGGAGGAAAGAAAGAAAGCATAACTGAAAACGATGTCTGTGTTTTGTGACTGTGCTTCTCTTGAAACTTTCATTCTCTCTCAGCCTTCCCCCTTTTGCCCTTGCTTGGTCTATTCTTTATCTCTATTTTTCCATCTCTCTTCCCTCTGTTGCCTCTCTTTCAACCTCCCACTCCCTCTCATGTTTTCTTATCCTCTTCTATCTCCATTATTTGCTAAATTTTTATTTCACCCTTCATCTTTCCTTCTTGCTCCATTTCTCTTTCACCTATCCTTGAAAAAACAAGGGCTGTTTGACCTACTGGTGAAGTTTAAATGAATGAGGCTTCACTCATTTAACAGCTGATGGACTGTTGGAGGCCATGTTACACTGATTTCAAAGTGACATGGTGACTTTGTGAATGTCAGTCTGCATAAAAGCACGTTTTTAATTCAGCTTTTATGCATTTTGTAGTATGGTCTTGATACTATGACAGTTTTCCTGAAATTAGCTAAAAAACAAGCAATATATCACCTTGCTTACAGTATTGCAATATATCACAATATATTGAACCATAACCCCTGTATTGTGATACGTATCGTATCACCAAAATCCTGTCTATACACAGTCTTAGTTTGTATAATATATGTTTCTCTCAGGGTCATGAAACTTATCATGCACAACAGGAGAAGATCTGACTCAGACAGAAAAGAGAATGTTTTTGCAAAAGAGCAAAAAGAGAAAATCTGAAAAGAAATTTTGGCCCACAGAGTAAGCATGAAGGAAAGAGAGGGAATTCCTCAGAGGAAAAAGAAGGATGAGAGGTTCCGTCTGACTGCATCCACACAGTGAGGAGGAAGAAGTCCAACAGTGGAATGAAAAGCATTTTCTATTTGTGCTGAATGGTATCGATTGTCTGGGAGGAGTCGATTCAGGTGTGTGTGTGTGTGTGTGTGTCTGTGTGTGTGTCTGTGTGTGTGTCTGTGTGTGCAACCACAGTTCTAGTTCTTGAATATATGTTGTGAAACACTTTCTGCATACATAATACAGTATGTGCATGTATCTGTGTGAGAAAGAGCCTGTGTGTACAATGTAACACATGTATGTGGAGCACTCCTCTTACCTCCACCAGATGTGGCGTGGGGTTGAAGCCACACAGGTTACACACTTGGCTGTGACACTGCGTACAGCTGTTGTAGTTGGGTGGGTCGGAGCTGCCGATGTTGAGCTCCGTTTTACACAGAGGACAGTTCACTTTAGGCTTTGCAGGCTCTGGAGTGGGCTGTGGGGCCGCCACGGGCTCCTGCTTTTGCGGCGTTTTCTGCTGATGAGCAGGTGTTTGCTGATGTTGTGGTCCTTGTGGCCCTTTTTGATGATGTGCGGGCGACTGCTGTTGTGGCATTCCTTGTTGATGGGGTTGCTGCTTCTGGGTCGGCGCATGGGGTCCACCCATTTGGGGACCTCCCATTTGGCTCGGTGGATAAGGGCCTCCTATTTGGCCAGGCGCATGAGGACCCCCCATTTGGCTCGGTGCATGAGGACCCCCCATTTGGCCTGGAGCATGAGGGCCACCCATTTGGCTCGGTGCATGAGGACCCCCCATTTGGCCTGGAGCATGAGGGCCACCCATTTGGCTCGGTGCATGAGGACCACCCATTTGAGTTGGAGCATGAGGGCCACCCATACCAAATGCTTTGGAGCCAGGGGCCCCTTGTTGTTGCTGCCTGCTGTCAGGAGTTGCATTACTGAACACCACCTTGCCTCGTGCAGGGCTAGGCTGGGTGGAGGCAGTGGGTAGAGGGTCAACATTGATCAGTGTACTAGCCTGATTGAGCAGTGATGCGCCAAAGCCGAACAGTTTGGTCAGGCCGTCCTGGGCAGGAGGAGGGGCCTGACTCTGAGGTCTGTGCGCCGGAGAGGAGCCAGCGCTTCTGGTCTGGTCATGGTGCCGCGCCATAGACTGGTGCATCGGAGAACCGCGACCCAAATCGGGCTGTGAGGGAGCCTTGGTCAAGCCGGGAAGGGGCACAGCACCAGGGTGAGGAATCCGTGGTCCCCCAGGCTGGCCGGCGCCTCCTGCAGGAGCTCCGACACCTCCTGGAGCTCCTGGGCCTCTCTGGGAGTACTGGTCGGACCTCATGCCCTGCTGGAAGCCCCCTGTCTGAGTCTGGGGGCCGCCAGGGCCTGGGTGTCTCTGCAAGCCCGGGGATGTATGAGGCTGAGTCTGGGGCCCTGGCTGGGAGGCAGGGTACGACTGCGGCCGTGACTGGGGGTACTGCTGCTGGGACTGGGAGTATGGCTGGGATTGGGAGTAGGGTTGAGACTGGCCGTAGGGCTGCGACTGAGGCTGCTGCTGCTGCTGCTGCTGCTGCTGCTGCCGCTGGGTGGGCTGACTCTGTGCCAAAGGTTTGGGCTGTGCTGCCGCTGCTGCCGGCTGTGTTGGCTGTGTTGGCTGAGGTGCGGGCTGCTGAGGCTGGACGATGGGTTTGGCTTGGTGGGACGGAGAGTGAATCTGCTGTTGGCTCTTAGAGCGAGGCGTGGTCATATCAATGCCAAGAGCTCTCTGCATCTGACAATTCAGACACAGCCACTCCTGGACCTGCAGACAGAGAACAGAAAGGTTTGATGTTAGTTTAACCTCTTAAAATCCAGTTTTCCCCTAGGGAAATTGTTAAAATATTCTTTATCAGCTTGTTTTGACTCTTCACTGAAGCTATATACTTAAACTGAGTGATAAACTGTTTTTTATGACTGTACCAATCCAATAAATGGAACAACCTTGGAGATCCCTGGAATTTAAAATAAGATTCTGTGGCTTTGAATGATGCTTGGCAGTCCAACATGTGTTTGTATTGACTGGGTCAGTGAGGTTGAAGAGGTTGAGACTGAAAAGTTTTAGCGCTGAAACCAGTAGGTGGTTTGTTTCATTCACCCTAAACTAGTGAACCAACACATGGATGTCTTTTTTTTGTGCGTATTTTTTGATACTACTTTACGAGGCCGTAGATTCTAACTTACACAAACCTCAGTCAGATAACAGATCAGTGAGTCAGACTAACTTATTCAACCAAACATCTCCTCTGCCCCTGTACCCTCTCTGCTAGTAGGGGTTCGAGAAGGGGGATGGCAGGTTAACAAGGGGGATGGCACCCCCCTCATCCTCCCTCAGTTCACCTATTGACTGAAACCAGTTTAATGAAAGGAAGGAAAATGGGGAAAGAAAGAGAATAAATATAGAGCACCATATAGATCTAAAACATCACTATGATTCATAATTTTATCTTTCAAAGCAGATTGCTATTGATTACTTTAAATATCATTGCTGACTCAGACAGGATGCACAAGCGTCTCTATTCATCCAAACCACATGGACACTGGATTCATTCATCCAACTTCAAAGCTGCCCATGATGGAGAGAGTGCATTTGGATGGCTACACATAGAATATGGTCCATCTCTCTTGCCGTGGAAAACAGAAGTGCAGAGAGAATAGTTGTAATCAACCAGAAATAGAGGCAGAGAGAGCTAAATCAACCACAAATTGACTGCGGCGCTGAGTGATTGCTGAGCCGAAACCGCAACCTGAGTGAAAAGCATTACATCTCACACACATAAATCCACAGGGGTATACACAGGTATGCACACGCGTAGAAATCAACACAAGCCAGGCACAAACAGATATGATAAGAGACACACACAGTCAAATGAAATGAATATGAAACAGCCCCCCAGCATCTAAAAATAAATTTTAAAAAAACATCACCCCTCCTCCTCCTCCTCTTCTCCTGTCTTCCTCCTTCCTTCTCCTCTTCCTCCAGATGAGAGCTGATACTCCCCTGTGTCCGGACCTCGCTTGGCTCTCTAATTTCTCGCGACTGCGAAAAAACACACAGCTCCTCTCTGAACTGTGTCAACCTGCTCTCGTCCTGTCTGTCCTACAGTAGCTCTGCATCTTCCACAGCGACCCAGCTGCCATGAATAGTGCTATTTTAGCTCCTCTGCAACCGGAGCAAAGCTAGTAAATCTCTGCACGTTCCAAGCGTTTCTCCCATCCCCTTTCCTTCCCATAATGCAATGCGCAAATGTACTGTATCACCCCACCCGCTATATCCGCTGAACCCCCCCCACCCCACCCCCTGATTTTTTTTTTTCCTTTCCGAGGTGCTACAGGACAAGGTGGCTGCTTGAATTTGAGGGGAAGATGTGAAGAAAAAACGCCTGCATCAGTCACGTACCCTAACTAAGCAGTTCCTCCCTCTGTGCTGTCCCAGCCTGCTTTGCTGTCTGGCATTTTATAGCTTGACAGCATCACTGATCCCATGTTCTGTTAACTCAGCGGCTACAGCCACTGCTACAGCCTGACATCCTCCTTCCCTTCTTAACATATTCTCTTTGTAGCCGTCTTTCCTCTCCTCCCTGCTCCTCTCCTCCCTTTTTTCTCTGCTTTACATCCCCTCTTTTTTCCCCTACACTTTCCCCCATTTTTTGTTCTCAGTCTTTACCCCCATTTTTCTGCTCTCTCTCTCTCTGATCAGGTTGAAAATGTAGGTCTCGTTCCTTGAATAGCTGAGGCGGAAGCAGATTTGAAAGTATAATTTTGCAGTGCAGGCTCCTCCCACGTTGTGCTGCCATAATTACATCTGATGAAGATGGCAAGAGGGAGATGAAGAGAAGTAGATAGGGAGAAAGAGAAAGGGGGGGTGGGGTGATTTTAATGAGTCCCTGTCTGTCCCTCTGCTTTATAAGCAACATCACAAGAGACACTCAAAGGAATGAGGGGGTCTAGAGCGAGGGATGGAGGGATGGGAGAGAGCAGGGAGGAGATGGAGAGCGAGGGAACAGTGATGGGAGAGGAGTCAGCAGTTTTTTAATCCAGGCAGCTCTTCAGCTCTCATCATGTCAGGCTTAATCAACAGCAGCAGCACAGCGGCACAGAATATCCACTTCTGCTTCATGGTGAGTAAAACCAGTGAATCCTTCACACACCTGAGTCCTGTTGCTAACAGGTGAGGACAAATCACGTTGTTACAGGTTTGTTTCAGGAGTCGGTTCAGCAAGTTATGAAAAAAATAGATTTTTCTCACTTACTGCGAGTGATATCTAGCCATACAGAGTGTTTCGGTTTATTTGCAGTCTTGCAGCAACTTGCCTTCCCACTGTGCCAGTTACTCAATTTTCGTTTTCATACTACTTCTTCATGTGGTAAAAAGCAGTTCCAATGAAAAGTGTCCACGTTGAATTCTACTCTACTGGAGTGGAGAATCAGTGTTTCCATTCTGTGGTACAGCTCGACTCAACTCTACTCGCCTTTGGTACTTCTGCTTCGTTTTTCCACTGCAGGCAACACTTCCTAAACACAGGCAGAGCTGATTGTCTCAGCAACACTATACCTACTGTTTGGAAACAACACACACACAGGTGCTTTGGTTTTGAGAGGCTGCAGCCTTTATTTGCTGACAAACTGTAACCTACTGTACACTATACATTTACCGCCAGATGAACAACTTCACTGACCACCTTTTCTTCTGCTCTGCAAAACTGTTACTCACTCTCTCTCCCTCACTACGCACACACAAAAAAAGGGGCTACGCGGCTCAACTGTAGTGGCTTTTGATGGTAGCTTGGCTATTTAAAAATGTTGGATTTGTGCAGGATATCCTGTGTCACACAAGCAATCAGTTGTCTTCATGTCAGCTCTTAGTCTCGGCTCAACTACCTCGGAACCTTGACCAAGATGATACCAAAAGAAGTGCAAGGTACTTTCTGTAATGAAACCAAAAAAAGAAACCATGTCGAGTCGAGTTGAGTTAAGCCATAGCCCTCAGTGGAAATGCAGCTATAGAGACACTCTAAACCTACACGAATAAAACCAGTTATCTGCATGGCTGGATATGACTGGTGCAGGTAAGATCTTTTTTAATGGTAATTTAGGAAACCATCCCTAAGTTAGAAACCTGTGTGCTTCATATTCCTGTAATATGGCACCTGACACTGCTTCTCTGCGGGGACTGTAGCACCAGTTCTTACATTAAAGTGATATTCCACTTTGTGAGAATAAGCCATTCAGTATGTACTCACCACTATGCAGATGTGAGCATGTAGCCGGTAGGATGTAAAACATGGCGTCGATCATGGCGTTGAAGTCTCGCGAGATCGACGCCATGTTTTACATCCTACCGGCTACATGCTACAGTTGACATTTCTGCTAAAAACATGGTGTAAATGGCGTCTTTTGCGGTTAATTTTTAATGTCACGGCTCGCAGACACTTGGATTACACCACACAAGCAGGATGGAGACGTTTTGTATTTGTTTTGTGTGCTTTTTTTTTTTAACATTTTATCCGTGGTCACCGTTCACTGCCATTGTACTGGATGAGGCTGTTACCCTGTTTCTCCTAAAACTCCAGGATTGTTTTGTGAACTGAAGACCTTCACCCATCATCACATCGGCATAGTGGTGAGTACATACTGAGTGGCTTATTCTCACAAAGTGGAATATCGCTTTAAAATTGTATATTTTATAGTAAAAATCAGATGATATACATCATTGGACAAGTCCAGCCAGCATTTTCAGTAAAATAGCCTCTGAACAGAATGCAACAGGAAGTGGCATCAGTGACATAATACAATCAGGACAGATAAAATGTGGACTCACACAGAGCTAAAGCATAAAGCCAAACTTAGATCAAGAGTTATTTCCCACTTAACCTTTAACCAGGGAGTCCCACTGAGATGAAAAGTGCCTTTTGCAGGAGAAAGTTGCCTGGGAAGCAGCATGTAGCATCTGAAAACGTAACAAGTGCGGGTTAATGTAATAACTAACCCAGGAGGACAGTGCTACAAGTGAGTGGGTGGGGATGAAAGACGTCTCGACTACAAAGGTTAAGAACACTTGATCTAAAGTCCAGAATTCAAAGTAAGTCAATAGACCTTTTTTCACGGCAGCCATTTTGAAATAATATGGTAAACAGGTGTCGCCAATTATACTAATTAAGGTTCTGTTCCATTCAGGGCAAAAAGTCAAGATGCAGCTATCATACATGTCTCATTGGAAAAACTGTGCTACACTAAATGGAACAGGACCTTAATTAGTATTGGCAACACCTGTGTTTACCTTTCTATTTCATATCAATATGGCTGCCATGAAAAGGTCAGTGTTTAGCTTGGTGGTGGGACCTTGGTCAAGTCATTATTAGCTAGCTTGCATATCTTTTTAAATGTATGTTTATTATCTGTGTCAACAAAGCTTTTTCACAGGAGCAGACATTTTGACTTAGTACCAAAGTACCAAAGCTGTCAGGCAGCTAGGGAGGGACTTATTGCAGATATTAATTGGCATGTACAGTAGCCAATAGTGCTCTGCATTACACTCCCTCGACCTGGCAGCTAAAGCAGTCCATGAATGTCACACTAGGAGGGAGAGCAGTCTTATTAGCTGACTCTTCCCAGACTGGGAGCTCCCACTGAACATGGCCAGACCGACATATACCACAATTCATAGGTAATAAAAACACTTTAACATCAGTTTTGACTTCATGGGAACTTATATGATTGCTTTGTTGTGTTCAAGTGTCCACGTAAGTCATGAGAGCGTGAAAATGAAGCAGCATGAACAATACCAGGATCCTGATACTGAAGCAGCTAAATGGAATTCAACCATCATTCATTTTGTTAGTTACACTTGTAGATTCTTTCTTTTATGCTAGCTAATAACACATAAAATAAAGATTAATATACTGGAGTCATTGTGTGGTATAAAAATGAGACACACTATTACTGCTTGCTGACAGGGATCAATAAAGATCACATAGTTATACACCAGCCTGCAGCCTGAGACAAAATGCAGACAGACATCATCCAACCTTTTTTATGAGCAATCACCATCATCTGGCCCTCCAAAAACTGCCTCAGGCCCACTGCTGAGTCCAGACCCTCATGTTGAAAACTGCAGCTCTGACAGAGACTGATAAGCTTGTTACAGGGTGGCTTTGACAGGTGTCTTATGCGCCTTAAAGCATTAAAGTACAGGTGTCACCCCAAGTTATAGCCCATTTACTACTCTGTGTGTATGCTTCACAAACCAGTCAGTTACTGTGTCGGCCAGGCTCAGGCAATTTTCAGGCCTGTGGAAGTTATTACAAGAACAAATGGCTGCAAATATCTTTTCTGAAAGAAGGAAAATGAGCCCTGACAATCTCCAATGATGCTGACTCCGCAGTCTCCAGCAGGGAGAAATGTAAAAGAGACAGAAACCAGTGCCCCATTTTCACTAAGTAGAAAAAAGGGGTTGGTAATTTTCCCGAAAAACTCCTTTCTGCACAAACAAATTTGAGCCTATTTCTCCCTGTCGTTGTCTAATTGTATTCAAAGCTTCATAGTGTTTTATGCATACATCAAAGACCCATGGTTAATGGCTTCAAATAAAAAGGGAAACGTGTACCATTACATGTCACAACCGGAACTGCTGGATTAAATAATATACAGTACATCAAAACAAATGACCATAGGCTATATAGTATAAACAATTCCCTGAAAATGACTTGACAAGTCTGAGCTGCAAAAGTCTTCCAAATGTTCTGTTTCTTGTTCTCAAACTTGATATCTGCTATGTTTGTGGTTTATATGTTCAAACAGTCAGATATAAGGAGGCACTTGGTTTAGACTACAGTGCGTTGTGGCATCTCTTTGTGTGTAAGATTTTCTCTGATCTTCAATATTTCAACAGACAACCTCTTAGAGCAGATGACAAACAAAAACTAATACCCACAAACTTAAGTGAATTGTTTTTGATATTAAGAATGCAGGAATCAACAAATTTCCAAGTAGTTTTTTGTCAGTGCCTTCCAAAATTACCATTATTAATATAATCAATTGGCATTTTCTGACCTGACTTTGAACGGCAACCCACATCAGCTTTCCTGCTAAGGTCTCCTTCTTATTTAACACCTCACCTAACACCTAACAACCGCCCCTTAGCTTCAATGATTTACTAAAAAATCATGAATTGGGAAAAACTTAAGTTTCACTTTGTCTCCTTGTCCCTGCTGAGGCTCAGCCTGCAAGCTGATGAAGCCCTGAAGCCCAGACACTTTTTTCACTTCCTTTTGATAATGAAAAAACAGACATTAAATAAAAAAATTAAAAAAAACATACTGGCACTATTTTTGAATGCAAAAAGAGATGACCAAATGTGATTTCAACTAAAACTACTGTTGGTTTCAGATGAAGTTTGGCAGTGATCTCCAGTGTCGAGGTCATGAGACATACTTTGGAAGTAAATAATTTGTAGGCACGTGTCCCTATACAGGGGGTCACAGAGGGCAGTTAAAGTAGTAAAATACAGCTTCAAAAGCCACAACTGAATATAGAATGATTAGATTTAGCTCCTTAATGTGACATAGAAGAAGGTGGAATTGCACTGATGGGAAAGTCAGGTTACCTACTTTAAAATTGTGTCTGCAGGCTTCACACGCAAACACACACAGCTACACACAACAGGTCCCACACATACAGACACACACATACTTACAGCCATGACTAGAAATACTGCTGTCCAACACACACACACACACACACAGAAACACACACACTGCAGATCATGACTGCAGCCTCTCATCTCCAGCTTATCCTAAGTAGCTCAGCTCTCCTCAAACCTGCAGGACTCTGATTTCCTCGATCACACATTTCTGTTTTTTTCTCAGTTGCTGTCATTCTGCACACACTCTCGCGCTGTCATAGTCAACCACCCTATCTAACACACAGGTACACACACACACACACACACACACACACACACACACAGGTCTGAGCTCTTCTTGTAACAGTCATTAACTTGGGGGTCAGGTCTATCTATTCAAGAGGTTGAACTCTGTCACGACTCTCTCTCTCTCTCTCTCTCTCTCACTCTCTCACTCTCACACACACACACACACACACACACACACACACACACACACAAGAAGAGGCTTCTATTGGATTCATTTCATGAGGTCTACAGGTGTTAAACAGTTGAGCAGATGTTGAAACACGGACAGGGAAATGCTTTTGGTGATGATCAAATTCAAATAGATATTGCAGCTGTTTAAAAAAGGGCTAAATCACAAAGTTTGAAAGAGTTTTATGGAGAGTAATGAATCAAAAGTGTACATTTCAAGCTTCATGATGTAAAGTCCAGGTCCAAGTAGAAAGTTGAAGTGTACTACGACAACATGTATTGTGGGTAATTAGTTGTACTCTTACACTAAACAATGTGAAGCTACATTATCAGGATGTGCAGATTTAAAACACAATCTACAAGTTTGCAAATACTTCTAGGAGATCACCTGTTAATCAAACGTCTTTAATCTTTCTGTCATTGTGTTAGTGAGTTTTTTTTTTTTTTTTTAAAAAGAAACTAAAATAAAACACACACTTTGTCAATCCTAAAGGCAACCAGACAAAGACAAAGATAATTTTGTGTTACATCAGCTGGTTTTACGTAACAGATTAACAGAGAGGAGAGTAAAACAATTAAATGAATCAAACTGCATGCCAACTGCCAAAATAGTTGGAATATGACATTTCGGCAGTCTCATGCAGCTCTACTTTTGAGTCCAAAAGCCAAGTGGAAGTTTCACGAAGCAGAGTTCACTGTGACTCTAATCTAATTTGTCATTAATTAGCCTGGAGCCACAGAGAGTGGAGCGTAGAGGAAGTGGGAGGACCGAGATCCAATCAAAGAGCTAAAACAGCAGAGAGGAGGAAATCTATGAGGTCTCCGGTCCTTCCATCGCCCCTATCCCTCTTGGTTTTCCTGCTGCTCTACCGAATAAGAAAGCAGCTAATAGGATGTCAACTGAGCAGCTTGATCGAATACAGCAGCTAGTACATCATGTGTGTGTTCAATGGCCTATACACTACTTATAGAAGCGAACAAAACAATGGACAAGTAAAAATACTAATAAAAGGGACAGATCACCCCAAAATCAAAAATACACTTGGACGTAGTGCTGTTTATCCATCTACATTGTTTTGGTGAGAGTTTGGCGAGACATGGGCTGTAGAGATGTCTGCCGCTAAAAAAAAAAAAAAAAAAACATTTTAAAAAGTCATCATTAATGTCTACCAAGTGAATGTTGCTCAAGATAATCCACAGACCTTGTTGTAAGCAGTTTTATATATGAATTATCTTCTGTCTACCAAACTACATCTGACAACCGTATCATTGGGGAAAAGGAAGACGAGAGGTTACAGCTCAGCCAACGAGGACGCCATTAACACATCGCTGATACCACCTACCCACAAAAGTGTTCCCGCTAAGAGCAAAGCATTTTTTAAAGCAGCTGCTGTGGCCTGAGGCTTTGATGACAGGCAGGTGGTTTCGTGAACGTCATAGCGTTTACAACCCACCCAAAAGTCCACAACACATATACTAGTTTGCAATTCTCTGTATATGAACAGGGGGAAAAAACGTGGCTCTGTCGTGTGAATAATAGTTGCCCCTGTTTTTCTTCTGGTCGTCCCTGTACAGTACCATGCCATCACGGGCATGAGCCTCTCGTCCATAAATAGATGCACACTTTCTTGCAGGGATACGGTTGATGGGTGTAGGTTTTTCTGGCTCTTTGAGCACGTCAATCTGAGTGCCATGAAGTTCCTTTATATTCAAGAGCAGGCAGACATCTCCCGATATCTCCAAAATTCAGCAATTCACACCGAAACAATGTAGATGAATAAATAACACTACATATAAAAGGAAAAATATGCATTTTGGAATTGGGGTGAACTGTCCCTCTAAAAGGAAAAACATGGCAAGTCATTCTATTTTGTGGTCCAATATTTTTGTGCAGGTGGATAATACCTGACAAACAGTACGCATACCCTCATCTTTACGCTTTCTCTTTTGACTGGTGGCTTTATCTCACTCACACACATTCACTGTATCCCTGTTTGCCCTACGCCAACACACACACATACACACACTGACACACACACACACACACACACACACACACACACTCACACTGACACACACAGACACTAACCTTTGAAAAGAAGCCACTGTTCTGTCATCAGGAGAGAAAAAAAAGGAGTCTGACACTTTAGGCCTCGATGACAGGATGAGCTATTTCCTGTGGCTGTAGCACGCAAAGTGTGACATGGATACAAACCCAGTCACACACTCAAAAAAAAACACACACACACACACACGCACACATACACGGCCACCAGCTGTCAACATAAAATATTCACGTCACAGATCTCCAAACACTACGAGTGCTGAACAGGTGTTAACGCCGTTTCGCGGAGAAAAACCCGAGGTGTGATTCACAACATCGTCTGCAGCAACATCCGCAGACATTTCACCTCTGCGTCTCACCGAACACAATAAAAATGACTTTGCACAGCACCCCAATAGCACTCTCATTTATATTTAATTTTGAAAATGGCTCTATTTCCAGGAAGTTGTTTACTACGCTGCTGCACAATCATACATATCCTGGAAACTGTCCAGTGCGACAGTCCTGTACTGCTGCAGCTCCACTGGACCGTTTGGATGATAAATGTCTTATTCAAGGACGCCTCAACAGATGTAATGGACTCCCTGATATGTAGAAGCCCCATCACCCTGAACCACCTTACAGAGGTTTCTCCTTTAATTTGACCATCTTGTGTTACAAAGAGGTTTGAGTCTCACTACAACAGTCCTGCAAATTTATAGTTTCTGCTTCAAGTTGTAGTTGACATTATTGCACCAATATAGTTTATTATATTCACTGTAACATATACTGAAGTGGGGCTGAGACAAACTGTCCCTGCCTCCTATTCAAGACTCACTGCACAGAGTGTGTCAAAGTAAAGCTCAAAAACAAATGGGGGTCAACACTGACATTTTCTTTCTTTGTTTAGATCTTTTTTTGGCTTTCATTCCCTTTTATTGGAGAGCAGGAGCCAAAGTAAGAGACGCATGATCTACCAGCTGAAATACTAGGGCACTCCATGAATGTCTGTCTTAAAGGACCAGGATCTAGTGGCATCTAGAGGTGAGCTTGCAGACTGCAAACACCTCATCTTACTCTTCACATAAAAGTATGTAGGAGAACCCAGAGTTCAGTGTTAATGTACATTGTTCAATGTTTTACATGGACAAATTATGTTATTAGCTGTTGTTAAATAACAGAAAAGGCTAAAGTTATTTGAAGCTGCAACATCTATGAAAGGTCAGAAAATAGTGAAAAATGTTCATTACAAGGTGGGATCTTTAAATGTGTTGTTTTGTCAGGCCAAAACCCAAAGATATCCAGCAGGAAATGTCTGTATTTGAGAGGCTGCAGCCAGCATTTTGTCCATTCTGAGCCACTGTAGAAATATGTCAATGCAACATGGTGGCCTCTGTGGAACAGGACTCCCACCCTCTGTAGATACAAATGGCTCATTTATGGTAGAGAAAACATTCAGTTCTTATTTTCAGGTGATTATACGTAAATTAAAACAAATTTATTAAGATTCTATTCCATTTTTGCTATATTCAAATACATAAATCTCATGTACTGTACCTTTAATTCATTAAATGTTAATTATAACTCTGCCCTGTGTGGAGACACACAATAATCACAGCTCGGGTGAATATCCCACTCATCCCACTCCGTCATTGAGCTACAATTAATGTTGGTAAGTTAAACCATATTTACAATAACCAAATTTTTTCTCAACCCTTTAACTCAACCGTAGTTTCCAGGTGCAAAAATTGTTGAAACAAATAATACCTTTAAAATGCCAGCATTAAACATAATCCAGGGTTTTGCAGAATCATCCAATATCAGCGTTATTGTCTGGTGCAAAGGCGGCTGATGTAGAGCAGCGGTTGAACTGTATGTTTGAGATGTTGTGCAATATTTTAAAGGGACAGCTGCCAACTACTCCAGAAATACATATTTCCCTTCACTATGATTTAACTGAGAATAGAGAATACATGGAGAAGTCTTCCATATTTAGGAGAGCAGTGAAGTTAAAGTGAGATTCAGTAGGAGTGTTTCTTTGTTATACCTACAGAGGCGGAGGATTTATTTTTGTAAAAGAAAAACTGAACGGAAAAACAAATGGTGGGCAGTATGATACAATACAGTATAAATTTGTCAACCATCAGGGATTTTGCCATAATTTCAAATAAAATATGCTGTGATAGAAGATTTTATCCCTCCCAATATTGAATTTTAATTCAAAGGGAAAATTTGGCATGTGGATTTCCAGTCAGTGTTGATGGTAAATGTAGTCAATTGAAGCAATAAATTCGATGATAATGGCAATATTATTCCTAATTGACACAATGCCGTCATGCTATTACACACAGGAACAACAAGCATGGCTGATATCGAAAGTAACAACGATAGCGGCTCCACGGTGGAGAAGCCAGTTCCAAAAAGGGGAATGACTTCAGCAGCGTGAAAATGGTTTGGTTAATAAAATAAACAACAGTAACATCTAAGACGTGAAAAGCAACAAACTAATTTCACTATTTTAAGCAGAATCACCCACCCTTGTGTGCTATATTGACCAAGAAAGCTACGTTCTTCTGCTCCAAAATCTGTTGTTCTTCCTGCATGTAGTGATGTCACAGTCCTCAGGGTAGCCAAGGAACACGCCAGATGAGTATCTTTGTCACTATGTGCTATGTTCTGGCCATCAAAGTTATAGCTATAGGCTAAGGTGGTGATAGGGTGGTGGCTCATGGGCATGAGCGTCAGAAGCTCACGCGCAGTTCATCCCGGTACATGTAGGCACTGCCTGTATGGCTCCATGAGTAGGAGAACTCAGCTTTCTCTGCCAATATAGCACGCACTGAGAAACTTGTTACTTAAATTCACTACATGTGAACACTGACTACATCAACATCAATTGGACACCCACATGAAAAGTGCAGAATTTTCCAGTTAAAAAACACTAATTGTGTTTATATTATTTTTTTTCTTATGCTCCTGCCCAAGTTGGCCCTTAGTTACAAAAACAAGTTTCATCAGGCATCAGACATGGGCACTTTCTCACAAGAAGTGAAGTGACATGAACTATTTTCTTAAGCTAGATAAATTAAGCATGACTTGCATATTGAAAATGTTGTCTTTTTGACAGTGTCAGCTAAACTGTACCTACCTACATCAGCTCTAGTAAACAGTGGGGGAGTGAGGCAGCGCAGTAGGACTTGTAGTAGAGTACAACAGCTGCTTCTAAAAAATACACTGATATTTGTCATTTGCACACTTTCACTCACTATAGAGAAACGGTGGGAGGTCTATTATAGAAATACAAGTGCAACGTGGTTACAGGTGTCTTTATTACATCAAAGTGAGCCTCAATTAAGTTGCCATGAGCCGTAATTGGCGCAGAGTGGCTGGAAATGTCACATATAATATAAAGTAAATGAAGCCCACCACAGGCATCACAAGCAGTTTGTGGTTTGCTGTTGTGGTCTGAGCTGAGCTGCTCACTTTCTCTGTCATGGGATCAGGCAACACACGCATTACTGCAGCATATACTGTATACACACTATGCTAAACACATACAAATACCCTGATGTAGTGCATTTCACAGCCTCACATGCTCTGCAGAATCCATATGCACCTCGACTCAGGGACATGCAGGCAGCTTTTAATAGACCTGTCCATCAAGTTGGTGCAGCCTTTCAGGGTGAGGTGGAGAAATGAGGCAGGCAGGGAGAGAGGGCAAACACACACAACAGTAGGAGTGTTTGTAGGAACGCAGGGGATGAGGATAAGGTGAATGTGAGCGAGAATGAGAGTGTAAAGTGTGAGATAACAACAGAGGAGAGAAGAACAGATGTTTTTTAGGTTGAGTCGAGTGTATTTCTGGAGCGTTTTTATGTACCATGTTACAAAGTGCTTTTCATAAAACAAAAAAACAAAAAAAACAGCACAGTATAAATCAAAGGTGATAGAAAGATGAGAACAGCTAATTCACAAAATAAAAGAGACTATCCTGTGTGATTGTGTTTTCACTTATTTTGGATGATTAAACCTCTCCTCTGGACTCTGTGGGTGCGAACAGAGTGATAGGTTGATTGATTGATCTTTAATGAGACAACTTACACTGTTTTGATTCAGTGAACGCTTCAAGAAACTTAATATTGCGAATCTGATAATGGGTATTAAATTCAAATAGATGAGTGGTCGTTCATTATACATTCAGATTAATTACTGTTAAGTGGAGTTGGATCATTTCACAGTCGTAGCAAGTAGAAATTTTATTTTTTACAGTTGCCAAGAGTCCTGTTAATGTTGATCAAAATACATATTTCTTATTTAGTTTTGATTTAGAAGGGCTACTGAGTTGATATGTTATGGTTGAGACACATCTGATAGCAATATTTGTTAATGAATTTGTCAAAAAGTAGAAAGTTTACTCGTGCTTGAGCAGTATTCCCACCTTTGTTAAACTAGGAAGTGAGACAGGGGTCCTTATGGTACAGCTAAACCTATTCATGACTAATTAAATCATGTTTCTCTAAAAATCTGACAGAGTTGAGGGAAATATGGGACGCAACCTTAAAGGGCCAACATTTTTTATATGAAAAAAATTGATTTTAAAACAAAGATGATTACAATCGCACATTTTTATACCTATTATCAGTAGGCATTGTTCGTTTTAGATTTTGAAGGCTTTTAACATGTTTTTAAATTGTTTGAAGATGTGAATTATTATGTATTGTATTATATACATGTATTGCTGTTTTTCACTGACATAGCCTGGCTAGCTAGCTACTAGCTACTCTAAGAAAGACGATGTCCCTATCCTTAATCCCACCACAGCACCACCACTATATACACATAATAATGCAATTCCTACAGAAATCTCCAAATATCAAACGTTTTTGATGTTGAACCACAGCATGATTTTTTTATTTTGTTCCTCAAAGTCTTGGTGTTTTAATGTGGTACTTTGGGGGTATTTTGACCATTTTTTATCAATTTTCAAGCTGTCAAAAATGGTTACATTTTGCACAAAGTCTGAGTAATAAATGGTATCAACCCCAGACCTGCTGCAACATGATATGAGACAAAACTGAGCATGGGAATGGCCATCACATACTTCAATTATAATGTTCTAAGCCAGTGGTTCCCAACCTGGGGGGCGGGCCCGCCTGGGGGGTGCGGAGCCACTGCAAGGGGGGCGCTAAAGATCAGGGGAGGAAAAAAAGAGTGAAACAAAGCTGAATGAATATGGTCTATGTAGGGGGAATAAACACATGAGTTTGCTGTTTCTATCCAGCTGACCTTTATTTTGCTAAAATTTAACTTTTGAATTCTTTTTTTTTATCAGTTCCATCCCCAATTATTGTTAACAATTGATTGAAAATTTTGTGGTGGGGGTCTTGAACTTTCGTTCGCTTCCGAAAGGGGGGCATAGTGGAAAAAGTTTGGGAATCACTGTTCTAAGCCCTTATACACTCTAAAATTTCAAAATTTGAAAAGGTGTGAATAAAAACACAAACAAAAATGCTTAGGGCTCCCAAATGGCCAGCAGCAGTCCTGTCCCACCTGTAAGACTTTAATTTGTTTTGGACTCAAGAAGATAAATAAGGATAAAGCAGAGATGTATGAATGATTGCATTAACGGGCTGTGCAAAATACCAGCAGCAACGTGCATGAAGAGTTACAGGATAGAAATGACTAAATATCACTATAAATATTGGATCTATAATGATGAGGGACATGGTATATGTGGAAGGTCGGTATATGAAATGTGACGTTAGCAGTTCTGCAGGGGGCACACGTGGGCAGACTGTATGTTTCACATTTATCTCGACTTTTAGTCATTGAGTGGAGGCTCTTATGCAGAGAGACTCCAGCGAGCAAACAGTTTGTCTGGCCGCTCATGGCAGCCAACTAATGTACTGATCAATATTCCACACAGAGAGGGGACGTTCCAGGAAGTATTCCCATGATGAAGCACTGAGATTCTACAGCTAATTATGGAACCACTCACACACACACAGTTTTATTTCTTCTGCACACTTGTGAGGACATCCGATGACATGATGCATTGTCTAGTCTCTAAGCACAACCTTGACCACCACTGATACATGCCTGTCCTGACCTTAATCCAATTCTAAGCTTAACTCCAAGTCTTAACCCTAAAAAAGCCAGCCAGAATGTCCTCACTTTTCCAAAGATGTCCTCATTTTCAGAAAGACAGATGTAAAAGAGCACACACGAACACACACATCCCATGAGCTTTGTGTTCACTCAAGCATCAAGTGAATTTTATACAAACCCAATTAAACAGGCTTACTGGATGTTGTTTCCATCCGCGACCATTATGCGATTATTAGGATTTGGTTCATCGAGATAAGCAGTACGTGGCGCTGCGTCTCCAGTCGGGTGCAATTATGTCATTGCAGAAGAAGAAGGTGCAACAACATGGAAACGATGGAAACTCACATGCTTCATGTACGTATTTATTTATTACTGTTTCTGTTGCACGTTGTCACATTTTGATTTCAGCAACACACCAGCTTTTCCATCTACGCCAAGCATAAAAACCTGTGATATTTCAGGATTTATTTTTTTCTTTTGCAAATTCTTTCTGATTGCACAAATTGAAAGGGCACATAAAAACAGGCGGATGGAAACGCACTGACTGATGAGACACTTAAGGTTTATCAGAGAACAAAAAAAAAAAGTTTCCACTGCCCCAAACTGCGGATGGCTTATTTTGAAAACTTCATATTTTAAACTACTAACTAAAATGCAAAAATAATATCTGAAATAAGATCATGCAATCACTTCCATGTGTGTGCGTCAGCGGGTGACTGAGTGAGTGAGTGTGTTAATCACTGGACCAACAGCTTGTCCACAGCTCATCTCAAATACTACTGGACCTATCAGCTTCATTTTTTGGCCCTGGGCCCCTTTTTGAGTGTGATATCTCATGAGCACCTTGAGGGAATTTCTTCAAACTTGACACACGAATGACCACTTGGATTCAAACATGAACTGATTCGATTTTGGTGATTAAAGGTCATAGGCAGAGGTCATGGTGACCTGATTAAATGCAATTTTGGCCATAACTTTCATATGCTAATTATGACAAAATTACACTCATATGTCTAATAGGATCAAATGATGAGTTGATGACATTTTACATCAAAAAGGCCAAAGGTCAACTTCACTGTGACATCATAATGTTCAGCTCTCTATCAGTCCTCTGTCCTCCTAGTCTCTAAGTGAAGACAGCATGTTTCTCACTGGAAGTTATTCACTGGAATCATACATGAATAGTGAGAACTTCCATTTTGCCAAAAAAATACACCTAATGCCTTTTATTCAATTCCCTCAAAGTTATAGGTCAACATGGTGGTAACTTCCATATTAAATTCATTCAAAGTCTTCACTACATACATCATATGAGTCTGGACAGACATAAATGTAACTTGACTGGTTGGTGGAGACAAACAACTGTGAGGCAGTAATTCTAGTTTTTGACTGCTCTGAGATCTGTGACCTCCAGCACTCACTGAATTGGTTCACATCCGAGTGTGAGGTGGCGGGGATGAGGATCAGCACCTCTAAGTCAGAGGCCATGGTTCTTAGCAGGAAACCGGTGGATTGTTTACTCCAAGTAGGGAATGAGTCTTTACCTCAAGTGAGGGAGTTCAAGTATCTCGGGGGTCTTGTTCTCATGTGAGGGGACAATGGAGCATGAGGTGGGCCAGAGCAGCGGGAGCAGTATTGTGTTTGCTTTACCGCACCGTTGTGATGAAAAGAGAGCTTAGCCAGAAGATAAAGCTCTCGATTTACTGGTCAGTCTTCATTCCTACTCTCACCTATGGTCATGAAGGATGGGTCATGACCGAAAGAACAAGATCGCAGATACAAGTAGCCGAAATGGGTTTTCTCAGGAGGGTGGCTAGCATCTCCCTTAGGGATAGGGTGAGAAGCTCAGTCATCTGTGAGTGACTCAGGGTAGAGTCACTGCTCCTTTGCGTAGAAAGGAGCCAGTTGAGGTGGTTCGGGCATCTTGTAAGGACGCCACCTGATCGCCTCCCAAGGGAGGTGTTTCAGGCACGTTCAGCTGGGAGGAGGCCACGGGGCAGACCGAGGATTAGGTGGAGGGATTATATCTCCACCCCGGCCTGGGAATGCCTCGGGATCCCCCAGTCAGAGCTGGTTAATGTAGCCAGGGAAAGGGATGTCTGGGGTCCCCTGCTGGAACTGTTACCTCTGCGATCCAACTTCGGATAAGCGGCTGAAGATGGATGGATGGATGTTTCATAGTTTGAAATCTTGTTTCAGGTAGGGACAATGTATGTGGGGGTCATGTTAATGTTGGTGGGATACACCCGGCAGTTGTGGTGGCATTGCAGTAGGTGCTTCACCATTTGGTGCCTGCATGCAACTGACAGACCTCTTCTAGTTAATAATGACTTCAGTGTCACTATCCTGGTTTTGTAATGCTTGCTCACTGTCACACTGACACAACTTACTGGAACAGAACACAGGTGCCATAAATGTTATTAGTAACACCTGTGCTTCTTTTCCTACGACAAGTCACAATGATTGGCTACAAATATGTGTTTTTGTTGCCAAAACAAGATGATCACCATTTAGAAAAGCTTTACATATCTGGAGGTAAAGTCAATACAAGACACACTGTAGTTATAGTGTTATACGTATCACTCATAAAGATTTATGCTGCCATTAGAAAAAAGAGGATTAACCTGCTGCTAAGTACAGACAAAAAGATTGATGGTGTCAATGATGAAAACAAAAAAAGAAAACAAACTTTTAAAGGGAGGGTTACATAAGACTTTGTCTGACAGAATTAGAACACTTTGACAGATTAGATGCTCAAGATTTTAATGATGCTGAATTATCAACTTCAATAAAAGTTAATACATAATGAACTGAAAAATTGATACATAGCCTTTTGAAAATTTAGGGTGTCATCACACTTAATCATTCACTTAGTGTTAATTTGCAGAATATGATTTTGTTCATTTGAGGGTGCTGGCCGGCGCAGTAGGTTCACACAGTTTAATTACAAGACAGGCTGTTGTTTAGCAGAGGTTTGGAACCTGCATTGTAGTGCTACATTAAACAAACATTTTCTCCCTAAGAATTATGAATTAGACTGTATTCATTCATTTAGGTGACATTTGTCAGCAGCAGGAAGCCAAATCTGCTTCCAGTTCCTGTAAGTTTGTCTGTTTTTCTCTGCTGTTCAAACCACAAAGGAAACAGCATAATACGAGCACCAGTGGTTTTTGTATTGACTTCATTTTGTTATGCTCATGTTTCCAGATTGGAGGAAATGATGGCTATCAGGACTGAAGGCGTCTCCGTGCAGTTACTGAGCCTCCTCAGATAAATGAGGAAAAACAGTGGTAAATATTCCAGAGTTCGATTAAACTGCTAAACCACTTTATACATTCATGCATTTCTCTGTAACAGAGAGCCATGAGTCTGAACGCTGAAATGTAACATCTGAAGACTACCCTTTCATTCAAGACCTAATGGCACTGCAGCTGACAGTTCATTCTCTGCTTTGTCCTGATGAATGGACTACACGCACACACACCCACACACACACACACACAGGTCTATCTCAGCATGATTACCATCAGCAAGCTCCTGGCCAAGAGAAAGTCATAAAACATCCTCACCTCTCACTTCTGAGGCTGTGCACCAACACACACACACTAACACACTGTACACACACCTTAATACACACACACTCCAATGTCCGTTCCAGTTTCATAAATCCTATTCTTATCATGCCATCTCAGTCCAAACTCTGTTGCCACAGTCTTGCACATAAACACACACCCCTGCCCATCCTCAGTGTCATCCACACACACACACACACACACATACACATACCACACCACACCTCTTGTGCCATTCATCTATTGCCCTCCTTCAGTGAATAACCCCAACTGGTCGATTGTATTGACCACAATCACACTTTAATGCATGTTTCTTAATTAAAATCTGCCTCAGCACTTCGAGCCCAATCCAATATGATCGCAGCCTCCATGTGAACTCTGCATGAAGAAGTGGGTGTGTTTATAAACGTGTACTTTTATCATTCATAGATAGATAGATAGATAGATAGATAGATAGATAGATAGATAGATAGATAGTAGATAGATAGATAGATAGATAGATAGACAGACGGATAGATGGATAGATAGATAGATAGATAGATAGATAGATAGATAGATAGATAGATAGATAGATAGATAGATAGATAGATGCACAGGGTGTGTGCGTGTGTGTGCATGCTTGTGTGCCACCTGTGATTAAAAGCTTGGGTCTAATCTTGCGCCGTTAGATCAATAGTAGATTTGAGTCAGACTGAAAAACAATACTACAAGGTAGTGCAATGGATGGATGGATGGCTGAATGGATGAAAGGATGGACAGATGGATGGAAGAACTCATAAACCATTAGGAAGCATTTGGAAAGTGGAAATGCAAATGGGTGGAAGGGAGGAGAAAAAGAAACGGGAGAAAGGGAGCTGTCAAAAAAACAGGAGACAAGAAGGGAGGATTAAAGACAAAGAGATGAAGATGAGAGAATCAGGGTGGATGATGGGATTTCAATGCATTTTTAATGAGATGATAAAAAGTCCTGTCTCCTGTTTGTTTACAGTACATATACACAAAGGATCACTTCGTGTGAATATTTATGTGTACACTTGTTTACTTGCCTGTCACTTGTTCTGCAGGCCTGATGAACTACAACACTTTGCATCATTATCCAAGAGAGACCTTTTCTCCTCAGGAATGACTTTTACTTATTTTGGATTCAATGCAATGATTTAGTGTTTTTCTTACCTTCAGATTAGACAGATACTAAAACAGACAGATATTGCTATTTTTGACCACAAGTTTACTTTTTTATTTTTTCTATTTCATTTTAAGTTATTTATCTGTATATAAAGGTCTATATATTGTTGGCAAAATCACAATCACAAAATCACAATGCCCACCCCAGTAAAGCCTCTTTGAATTTGAACTTATGAACTCAAGGCAATTTAGATCATATGGCACGAAATCAAAAATCTTGTTCGGAATTATCACACAGATTGAACAAGATTTTCATCTCAGGGGAAACTTTTTCAAGGTTGAATAGAGAAATATTAAAGCTGCATAGAATACTGGCATTATAACACTGTCAAATTATTTCTTAATGCACTTAAAATTGGAGAGGGATCCAATATCAATGATCCTTAACTTTCCAAGTAGCTACTTTATATAGCTATCGAATAATAATTAAGTGATAATACCCAACAAGGTGTTCTTATCTAAGATTTTTGTTTTGGTGTGTCCTGATATATTTTTTGTCAGCTGCAAAAACTGAAATATATATATTACCCACTGAAAAAAAGAAGAAAAGAAAACTGCCTATTTAATGCTGCTATATGTCTTCAGGTACAGTCACCCTCAAACTGACAACCAGCACAGGAGATGTGCCGCAACCAAAACGGGAAGAGCAACTTTTTATTTTTGGATGATGACGAAAGCTGCCTGAACTGGCAGATGGTAAAACAAATGAAACACACACAGCTGTAGCCTTTTCACTAAAACGCAAAAAGCACTTTTTGACAGCAGAGGAAAAGGGAAAGGAGGGGGAGCGGGAGGAGGAGGAGGAGGAGGAGGAGAGCTTGACGAGCCAGGGAAAGACCAGAGCGAACCTCAACTCGCCAATTATTCATTAAAGAGAGCTCTGCCAGTTAAAGGGGTTCAAAACTGATATTAGAGTTTATTTCTGTCTGGAGAGATGTTAGTCTACAACTTATTTGGCTGAGGGAGGAGAAACTGTCTTCTTCAGAAAAGCAACAGCCCTGGTCATTTGTTCACACAGCTCAGTGTTTATTTTAAGCGTCTTTGGAGCAAGTAGTGTGACGTCTATCGGAGACAGCCACACATCTGCTAATGCAGGTGAGTGACTGTGGCCTGCCGAGGCAAAATGTGGGCAATACAGGATGTTCTGCACATGGAAATTTGTTTGCTGGTTTGTAGTCTGTTTACCATTGGTTGAGGTGTCGACTTTGCTGGTCAAAGTTCACATATGTTGAACTCCATTGTGATCAGTGACGCAGATGTGCTTTGCCACTGGAGGTGAAGGGGGGTTAAAAACCCACCAAATGATAATTCTGCGCATGTGTGACCCTGCCCTTACAGTGCAGTGAAAAGTTAGGATGCCTCACTGGTGAAAGGGCATACATAGTGGAGATGTCCCTTCAATTGCCAACAGTCATTGGTAGTTTTATTTCTCTTTAACTTTCCATAATCAAGTGTTTGTGTTCCCTAAACCATAATTTAACTAGGGGTGGCAGATCAGAAATGTCAACTATGAAAAAACAATTCTTCTTTAAAAAGTTGCAAGTTACCAATTCAAAGCCCCTCTGAGACAGGGTACACTGAAGAGAGTGAAGTTATGCTCCTTTCACCTCAGCCGGATGGAGGGGCGGGTCCATCTCTGTGTTTGATTGACAGCAGCTGAGCCCATGACACAAGGTGAACAACTTTGCACTGTAGCTTTACAAAACACATGTAGACAGCGTGCTGTTAGTAGTGACATCGAAGCGTTAAGGACCACATCTAAACACGCCAAAGTGACAACTGCAGGAATGTTTACATGCTGGTTAATGTGCTGCAGCTGACTAGCTCATTGGCTATCTCACTTTCAAACTGACCATTTCTGGTTTACAGACTTTGAGCTTTGAGTACCACAAGCCGAGTGCCAAATAGTTCCATAATATTTGAGAGAAGGTAGACACCTCTACAGCCAATATCTCCAAAACTCTGCAGCTCACACCAAAATTATCTAGACCGATAACTACAAAAGGTAAGGGGGAAATATGCATTTTTGATTTGGGGGGTGAAGTGTGTTGCACACCCACACATTTTTGTGTGTGTTTGAGGTTAAGATTAAAAGAAACATGGTGAGTTAGACACACTTTAGTTTCTCAGACTTTTCTCAGAGGGGATGAGTGGCCTGCTAACAGAGTTTGATTAATTGATTTAACATTTTAATTTTCTGCTTTGATTAGATTCCTTTGATGACTTGAACAACCCCATGAGGCAGACATGATATTGAGGACATTGCACCAAAGGGTGTCTGCAGTCTTCAAGAGAGAGAGAGAGGCTGATAAGACATCTATCCACCCAGGACGCCAGCCAGACAGCCAGACAGTGCCGACCTGTTTGCGGAGGAATAAGAGTGCGAATGAGTCGTATCACCTCCACCTCAAACAGTCTTATCACGCAGGGACAGCACCCAGTCAGCCTTTAAAAAAACCTCCTACGGCCAGTCTCTCCCTCTCCATCAACAACCGCGCTGCCTCCTTCTCTCCTCTTGTCGTTTTATCTCCAACGTGTTCCTCCCCTTCGGTGTGTGCATGTGTGATAGGAGTGGACATCAGTGGTGTCTGCATGTGTTTGTGTCTGTTTCGGAGAGGGACGATGATCAGAAGTGTGTGGACGTGCACAAATATGTGTGTAAGACATCAGCGACACAGAGCGGAGGGAAAGTGTCTGCTGCTTGTCCTTAAACAACTTCTCTCAGCTGACAGGTGGTAGACTGATTGATATGACAAGCAGCATCAGTCATTTCAGTCTAAAAATTTTAGGTCATTTTATGTTGAAGCCTCAAAGCCCTCTAGCGGTTGAGGAAATCATGACTCGTGTCAACAATTGACCTTAACACAGGAGATCACTGCTTATTTCCTATTTCTGTCCAACAGTCAATGTTGGTTGATTTTAAGCATGACTGTGATCTTTCCCAAACCTTCAAACCTTAAACACATGGTTATTATCATAACCGTGACAACCAAAGTCATTTTAAAAGATGGGTATACACTAAACGATTTTAGCCCATTTCAAACCTGATTTGTGAGCCACGAGTCATTTTAGAGTCAGACTGAATTTTAGTGTCATCGGCGTTTCTGCCTTGTTAGCATTGTTGCAAGCAAACATTGTTGCATTGTTGTTTCAAACAAATTTTTATTGGCAATTGTCAATAGCCAGATCAGTCTGCAGGGGCCAAGGTTTTATTTCACTTTATTTATTTTTTGTATAGTATGAGCATATAAATTGTGAGCTGTGGTTTTACATCACAGATGATTTATTCGTACAGTAAGAGTTGAAATTAAACATTTCTTAATTCGCGCAGTGAATGCCTAGCTTAACCCTAACCAAGTTGTTTACCTGAACTTAACCAAACCTTAACCATAGCTTTGCCACATCATAAAAGGTTGATTTTTCTTCAGCGATTTGTCTTTTTTGTGACTTGTTTTGAAAAGCAGTGACAAGGCAGTGACAATGAAGTTGTCCTCCAGAGACAGAGGCATCAGAATGAAAATGCACCTCAGTTAATTTGTCAGTTACAAACAACACATTCTGTTGTTTAATTTGGAGGACAGACCTACCTACAGGCTAGAATAACAACTTCAAGAGTGGAAACAAGGTGGGGTCATCGTGGACATGCTCGTCACAAGCTTCACTATTCTTTGTAAACAGACAAATCCTTTGCTGGCAGATTTTTAGCATTAAATTGTTTTATTATCATTATTGATTAATCTGCTGATTATTTTCATGATTAAGTGAATAATCATTTAGTCTATAAAATATCAGAAAATTGCAGAAAATGTTCGTCGCTGTTTCTGCGAGCCCCATGTGAAAACATCAACATCAGATTGCTTCTTTTCTCCAACCAACAGTCCAAAACCCAAAGACTCTTCATTTACTATTGTAAATGACAAAGAAAAGCAGCAGATCCTTATATCTAAGAAGCTGGGACCAGCAAATGTTTGACATTTTTGGTTGGAAAATGACTGAAATGATTAATCATTTATCAAAATAGTTGGCAACACACTCTCTTTTGATTTACTAATCAAACGTCTAATCATTAGAGCTCTTGTACAAATGGAGGTAAAATTCTGTTAGACAAGTGCAATGTCAAATAATTCAGGGAACTGATGTTCAAGGTAAAAAAAAAAATCACTTCTAAAATGTGTTTTGTTCTCAGTGAAGTCAACAAAATGAGGTAAAGCCATTTTGCCACCAGTGAAGTTAAAGAGCATCGAGAAACCTCAAATGTGATTTCATGTTGAGAAACTGCGATAAACACGCCACAGGCTATTAACTGATCCCAAGTTTTTACTTTCATCATATCTAAAGCTAATTTTTAAAGGTAATTATGAAAAGGAATAATTAAAAATGCATTGAGCAATGTTTGTTATATGGACACTGAATCAAATGACTCCCAAGTTATGTGAAATGTTCACATCTATCTCCTCTCTAAATTTTCTTTCTCTTCAGTTTGTCTCTCTGAGTATAGGTGCTGTCTGTCTAACTGTCTGTGTGTCTGTCTGTGTGTCTGCAGGCATCTGTGAGTGCCAGCAAAAGGCATTAATCATTTAAAGCAGCTCATTATAAATTCCCGCGCTTGAACTCCTGAGCTTGCAGCTGCACTCATGTTGTGCGTGTGTGCGCCCACATGTATCGATGTGAGCGCGTGTGTACGTGAGCTCGCTTAAGTGTGCGTATGTCTGGATGCATGCATGTTTATTTTTCTAAGTGTGTGTTAATGCAGATATGAGTGTGTGTGTGTGTGTGTCTCCAGGTGTTGGTGCTGCTTGCCTGGGGCTCCTCTCTCTGCAGCTCTCGCCTGGCTGGAGCCTCTCTCCTGCTCTGTTCTCATGGTTAATGCATGTGGCGAGAGAATCCTCGTCCCTCCAGTTTTCTCCCCGTCTTCCTACCCCACACCACCCGGCCTCCCCAGAATAGACCTGATCCTCACCATACATGAAGAAAGATAAGTGCCTTTCCTGAGGAGGAGTTAGAAAAGCATAGAGAGGCAGAGGGAAGCTGAGGAAGAAAGGGCGGGAAGATAAGAGATGGGAAAAAGAGGAACGACAGGGTGATAAGGAAACATATATAAAAGGTAAAGTGAGGAGAGGTGAGGGAGTAAAAGAAGGTAAAATAGAAGGGAGAAAAGAAAAGCCTTCTCTGAAAAAGTCAGCAGAGAAACCCCCTCATCCATCCCTGTATCTGTCTAGAACAGTGTGTGTGGATGTAAAGATATCAGGTCAACAATTACAATGACATTTAGTTCCAGGTTCCAAGGACTGTCTGTGCACAATTCTATAAATTCTGCATTGACACGTGCTGCAAGTTCGACACACAACTGGGGCTTTTCCATTGTCACTTTTGGCCGTGCCAAGTCAAGCCATCCCACATTGATTCACATTTCCGTTACCAGTTTTATTGCGCCGACCCGACCCAACCCTACCCTACTCATGTGTGTACAGGAGAGCAGAGAGAAAGATATTTTTAAAAGTCTCTGTGTGTTCAGCTCTCAGTACTTTTGTAGCTTCTGACTGAATCTCTATGTCTCCATGTAAGTCACAGCTGATCAAAACCCAGTAGTTCCTTATTTTGAAGTTTTAATAAAAGCTTTTAAATAAAAACATCATGGGGGTCTTTTATTGTATATAAGGATTAATTGCAAATTAAATGTATTTATTCAATGTTTTACAGCTGCTTGACTCAGTTAAAATACACGTTCAAGTGGGTAGCCCTTTTGTAATGATGATGCAAATCCCTGTCCAGCCAAATCGAGTCAATCCAGACCAGCACAGCTGTATGGGGAAGGGGTAAAAGTCCACTGGGGAGCAGGGAAGGCGTGTAGCCAACGTGATGCATTAGCCTGGCAAGCTAGCACAACGTAATGGATGAAATCAAACAAAAAGAGGAGCTTCTTGAAATTCAGGGATGGACGTTGCACTGTGGATAAATTGTGAACTTCTTATAACAAACTTTCTCCACAACACAGGATTGCGATGATGCCTGTATAAAGTTCTGTACCGGCCTATAACTGTTTGAACTGGTGTCATCTGGGAAAGATGTTCATAGTTTAGCAGCCAGGTTCAACTGGCTCATATTGGGAAAAGCTGAAGCCGATCTACTAACAGATTATTTATCATTTTCAGACACTATAGGTCAGGGTTTGTCAAAGTTTTGATGCAGCAGCTGATCAGAAAGTCATTTCCAAAGCAAAGCATACAACTTTGTCTTTGAAGAAGATATACGTAATATAGATCTGAAATGCATGGGTACAGACTAGGTTCAGGTCTCCTTTTAGGCCTGTGCAGAACTTTAACATGTACTTCAGTCCCCTTAGCAGACCAAGAACTGGGAAAAAAAACATTTCAGTGTTGAAAAAGGCCAGTGAGGAATCATGCCATCAACTGCTGCCTGGACAATCCAAAATGAGTGAAAACCATAATATCACATCACTATTTAGAAATCAATATGTATGTACTGTAGTAATTAAAATCACATGTTTGTCTCATGGTTGAATCATGCTATTTAAGACAAAAATTTTAGACTATTTCACCAAAGTCTTACACGTTAAACCTCAATATCTCCATATGATAACTCGATATGGAGAAATGATAAAGAATAATATTGAATATGACCCAGCTCTACAATCAGGTTTTGTTCTCTTGCTCTATTTCTGTCTCTCCGGCTGCTTCCTCTGCCAAGTGGGCTGCGCTTTAACCAGTGCCAGGTTAGAGATGCAGAACAGACACGGGCCGCGCGCGCACACACACACACACACACACACACACACAGGGCAACTATCATACTTCCGCTGGGCTATATTAAGAGATAATAATTCAGAACTGGCCTTACAGTGACACACACATACACCGGCACAGTTTCCCACAGCCCATATTTGCTATTTAGTGGCAAATTTATTCCACTACAACAAAGAGAATTGCAGGCAGGTACATTGGTGTTTGTCCCTTGACGGCACTGAATATTCAGAAGCATAATTACACGCCATTTGGTGGATGTTTCTCTCCAAAGCACCACACTCTACTACGAGGGTCAGTTTCAACCTAAAAAGCCCCAGTAGAAAACAAACCAGGTGTGTTTGAGTCCAGTTTTTTGTCAAATGTGTTTGGCATGATAAATCATAGCCCTAAAAGCTCTCTGAACGATCTCATTTGCAAAGAACAGCGACACAGAGATGCAGTTTTTTATCTATTGTTGCAAGGCCCATTTACACTTTTCATTTCACTTTTCAAGTGGCTAAATATCCAGATGAGATTTAAGACACTTCTGTGTACACTTTGACACATATTTGCATCTCTTTTGGCCATTTCTCTGGGATTCCTGCAAATCAGCATTGGCCATCCACAAAATCAGAAGGAGGTGGTGATGCAGGTAAAATGTCAGGAGAATAACTGCACTTAACTAGCAGTTTAGTTACAGTTGAGCTATTGTCAGCTGAACAGCTATGCCTGACACAAACACATGAATGAATCGTGTTGCTGAACTAAGAGCGAGATGAAAGTTTTAATATTTTCACAGGTTTTGACTCACGCTGCTCCCTCACCCGTACAGATCGATGCTCTCTCACCCACACAGATCACTGAGTGGTTGAACTGGTCAGGAATTGATCAGATAAACACTACAGCAGCTCAGTGTAGTATTTGTTTCTTCTTGCATTTGATCATATGTATAGAAAAAGCTGGAGCTCTTTTTCCTTGTTGCTTTAATGAGACAGAGAGCAACAGCTAGTTTGATTTTAGTGTATTTTTATCTGCCAGTATCACAAGGACAGAGGAGACAAACCACAGACTGCTGAGTGACATAGTGTGAAATTAGTAAAAATGACGGGTCTCAGATAGACAAATGCAATTTAACCTTCTTAAAATTGGGCTAGAATGCTTCTGGATGCATCTTGAGAATATTTAGCTTTTTAGAGATCACACAGCTATCTGAGCCACCCATGTAGGGTCAAGATATCATCCATCTTAATGCATTAAACTTCAGGGTGCATTACCTTAAAGCAACACCATACCATCATGGCAAGGACTGAAAAAAGAGAGTTATTGTTAAAAAATAGTGATGAAAAATGTTCAGCTGCCTCAAAAGTTCAAAATTTATGCCATCTGAAATTGAAAAAGATTATAAATGAACTCTTTTCATAAGTTTGCTTGTCTAAACGTTACCTTTAGGCAACATTAACAGCCTATAGGAATGAATGTGTTAGGAGTGTACGTGTATTTCAGCAAAATTTACATAAATCTCCCAAATCAAGAGAGAGATGATAGAGCTGAACCGTGTGAGGAAGGTTGCAAAAAAGGAATTCAACATGACCTCCAGAGAGTCATGTGACAAATTAAAATGCCACTATTCGTATCCTGAGGGTCCTGCCTCTTTTTCTAAAGTATTGCACAATAATCGAGGCTGTAATGTGTGAGTATAAAGAACCAAAAATGAACATGTTACCTAGAGGGAACACCGTAGAGCCATAGAGAGTCAAAGCTCCATGACCTCCTTTAATATCGAGAATAAAAATGCGGACAGCAAAAAACCACAAATGTCAAACTAGCTGACCACAGATAAAGGTGACTTTCTGCTTTACACATCCCATCGCATTAAAAACATTCCTTCTATATAACAGTTTGCTCACTAGCTGACCAAGGATGGATGCATTAAGTCACATTTTACAAGCTGTGCTATTAGCTAACCACATACATACAGACCTAAAGGGTCTGGTGCCATGCTAGCTATTAGCCTACCACACTGTAAATGATGTTCATCTGTTGGCAACAACCACAGTTATGTTATTTTTTTAATGCTGTAGATTATAGTCTCAGTTCAGTTGTTCGGGAGGCCTGTGCCACCTTTACTTGAAATGAAATGTTAATATGTTTCATATTGATACAATATATTTTAATAAAGTTACAGGGTTGTTTATTTTACAGTACACTGTAAAGATGTAACAAGCTGTACTTTGTATCAAATTAGACAAAAACTAGAAATGTGCTCTTTATTAGATAATTACACACTACACAACTAACAGTACAGTAATAATACACTATAATATGTTGTTTATTTGACTGCATTAGCAGTATTAAACCCTTTATTAGACTTCCTTGGTGGATAATTAGGGACAAAATTTCTGTTGGAAAGTGTCCTTAATTACCTTCTAATTAAGGGTCTGATACTGTCTAATAAACATGTTATTTCTACTTTGTCTAATTTCATACAAAATACAGCTTGTTATAGTATCTTGTTAGTGCTCTGTAAAATAAAGTGCAAACACTCCCCAATAAAACCAGAATTGTCATTGCACACAGTCTACTATTACATAAGTCTAATTAAAACACAAATAGATAAAACCCACTACTAAAAATAAGAGTTCAGGAAGGGAGGGCAGTCTGCTGTTGTTTTTTTTAAGATTTAGATTTTGTTGTGTCAGCGGCTTTTGAGGTATTCCTGGAAACAGAAAGAGAAAGTAATCACTTCGAGGAATTGTCACTTATATGCATAATATCCTGAAACAACAGACTCGAGACTAGACAGGAGTAAACAATACAGAGTGCAAGCTGTGAGTGAGTTCTGTGAAGACAGAAAAATAAGAGATGAAAGACAGAAAAGAAGACAGAAGGTAGATGTCCTTGTTATTTATGCATCTGGGTGTCATTTGTGCCTGATTTTGTTTCACTGTACAGGCAGTGTTTGTTTCTGTGTTTGCATGTACAGTAAGTATCCCCTGGTGGCCCCGATGATGCTGTTGCCATCACACTCGCTCCCAGCAGATTTCTCCACCTTGATGTCCCAACATGCCCGCAGAGCTTCACACATGGAAACATACAGGCCACATCAGCATACACACACTCACGCACGCATTACAAATTCGGTGACCTTCACCGGGGATGACCTGGTTTCCATGGCGACAGTCATGTTCCCCTGTCAAGGTGTGAAAACTATTACCGGCCAGGAGTGAGACGAGTGGAGAGGAAAGATAAAGGTGTCAGGAGGGAATGACAGGAAGAAAAACAGAAAAATAAGAAAAAGCAAGGAGCGCAAAGAAAAAAGTGAGAGCTCAGAGTGAGGCTGAGGAGGAGGACGAAGGGGAAACAGAACAATGTCAAGTAGAGTGGAGATCTTTAAAAAGTGTGCTTCTGTGTGATTAATTGGAGAGAACAGGGCAGTAACACAGGCGGGGTTAGAGGTGTTATCTCTACTGGGGCCACTCGTAGTCAGAGGGAGTCTGGTAAAGATGATCGTGTCCTACAAAATAGTGTTAAGGCTATTTAAAATCAGGTCTGCAGCATGTATTTGTGATTCCCCGAGCAACTGATGTAACAGAATTATTCAGTCTATTGGCAGGTCATGAAATCTTGTACATTCATTATTCTAAAGGTGTCCAGTTGGTCTGTTTTAAAGAAAGCCGTGTGGAGTGATGTATTTTATATTTCTGGAAGTGGCAAAAGCTGACTGGTAATACTAATAAATGAGAAAAAGACCTAATGATGGTGAAGATATATGAACTGTGTTAGTGATACAGCATTTATGCAATTAAATGTTTAATTTATTTACTTATTTGTCTATTTCATGTTCCCATAATATGTGTTTACCCCTGGCTGTGATGCACTTTTATTATTGAATAGTCCTTTTTCACCAGCCATAATGATATGAAAGAGTAGCGTAAACACAGGTGTTACCCATGATACAAACTCCTAAGTCCCATTCAATTTAGCGTAGCAGAGCCTTTCCAATGAGCCAACAGCAGCACCCTGACTCTGTTTGACCTGAATGAAACAAATAATAAGTATCACTGATAACACCTGAGTTTACCCTGCTATTTCATTTCAAAATGGATGTGACGGTCTATTGATCTGTGGAGGTTAAAAGTGGTTGGTTCAAGCCCATGTAAGGAAGTAAATATTGGATTTTTGCTCCTTTTTCAATAATGGAGTGTGCATAAGTTGTATTAGTGTATCATCGGTTTTGTGACATTGGTATTGGAAAATGCATGGAAACAAACGAAATAAATGAAGTGTAATGAAATTTTGAATACAAAGAAATAGATCTTATGGTTTTGTATGCAAATATTGCTGAATATGTGCAAAATGTGACAAGGAAGGTGATTGAAAAAGGACAATAAAGCATCTTTCATTTAATCTTGACTTTAATTCCCTAATATCAGCTAATGCTGCATGATAAAGTCACTTATCTCAAGACATTTTCAGTCATGGAATACAACATTGCTGGCTTCATCCATGCATTAAAGTGATGGCTTTTTGTCATTCAGACATGAGCGGCTTTTATAGCTTCATCCAGACATGACAGGACATTTATGGAAGGAGTCACGAGGCTCGCACAATATTTGTCACCTGGTGCGCAAGAGGGAGCAGAGAGAGAAAGCAGCTATTACTTTAAAAATGGGATGTTAAAAGGGAGCAGTGTTTCTGTTCTTACACAGGCTGGACCACCAATGGATTGTATGACTTATTTTAATGTTGCCTTGATTAATGACCACTGTCAGCGCAAATGATGCTTACCCCCACGTCTCATAGTGAATCCAGGAATGTATTTTCATCATTTTAAATTTACTTTTGCTTATTTCGCTTATTTTATCATCTCTGACGGTGCACAAGCTTTAGCATTAAATTACTGCTCCATTATTGCTCCATATTTATTCATCGATGAGGCCAGTGGGAATGAATATTGAGAGTGACAAAGAGAGTGAAAAGTTCAAATTATTATCTCAGTTGTACAAGGTTTTCTTTTCTTTCTTTTTTTGTTTTGTTTTTTTTACTTCTTTTGACCTCCATTTGCACTAGCAGGGGAAAAACTGTTTTTATGCACTGATCTGATATGAAAAGAATCTTCTCAGCAACCTGAAATGTGTTTGTACATTCAAAGATGATGATTGAGATAGTAAATTCACTGCAGTGATTTTAGAGGCTGAAGCAAGACATACATTCCTCTCCTTTAGTAGTGCTTTTAGTCAAAGTGTTAATCTGATTAGTAGAAGGTGTTAATCTGATTCGTAATGTTCACAAAAGTTCACAAAACAAAGTAACCCTTATTTAAGTAAACTCAAAAAGGCTTTGCAGCTGGCTACTTTACTTTAAGTTTTCTTTATTTTTTACATTACGCTGGCTGGCACAACTGCAGTGTTTGAAAGAACAGGCCTGAAAAGAGAAGAGATTAAAGAAAAAATGTGGCAGCACCATAAAGGTCCTGAACACTGGTGTGGCCTTTTCAAGATGGATCAACTCTGGGTTGGTGCCAAAGTAGCTTGTTTTTGCTGGAATGGACCAAATTAATCACTTTTAACTAACTTATCAAATGAATGTTTTTATTGAGCCGTCCTCTGTCCGTTCAGAACAATGATGTATCGACTGTGGTTGCCGTGAGAAACAATCCTTGGGGAAAATGTCCATACAAACTGTATATTATGCATACATTCTGCCATGTGTTGATACCATATTATGCATGTGAAAATGTGTGTCAAAGCCCACATATGGGAATTTACATACAACATGCACACATTTCTCCTCATTCTCCTCTCCTCTAGGTTTGTTCATAAGTGTACTGTGTATATGCATCCATATGTGTGTGTGTGTGTGTGTGTGTGTGTGTTGCATCTCCACTGAGCTGTCAGTGCAACTGGAGGCTTTCAAATAGGATTTCTGCTGCTTGGCGGAGGTTTATGCCGACGCTGGGGCTTTTGATTCGCCGCTCACTCACGGACAGCCATGCATGACAGACCGCTTCCTCTACCGCAGAGGAGGAGAGAGGGAAAGAGGGGAGAGACAAAACGAAGGCGAGCAGATGGAGAAAGTGAGAGGCCGACAGAAAGGGGAGAGGTGGATAGAAGGCAGAGGGTGTTAGAAAAGAGAGGAGGAAGGAAGAAATATGGACGAGAAGATGAGAGAGACGAAGACAGGGTGATGGACAGGGAGAAGAAGAGTCTCTGCTCTGTAGTTAGTTCGAAGAAGAGGCGAGAAAGGATGTTTCCAACACAGCTCGGAAAATGCTTTACCCACATTTCAGCAAAGTTGAAAGACGCTCTTTGAGACGTGATTACTTTCACCACTTAAAATGGAACTTAATTGCATGTCAGGATTCAGGCAATCGCTTTAAATTCACACTGGCAGCGACAATCCGCTAATGACTAATATAAATTATTTGCGACTGCTTTTTGGTCCTTGCCGTATGATTTCACCTAAGCCAGTGTTTTCTGCATCTCAATTAGGATTACTGGTATTGGTAGGAAGCTTTCAGACAGTTCAAACCATGTGAAAGAGTTTGCCAATAATAATTTGCAGTGGTTCAGACCAGCTGCTATTTTCAACTTTAATACATTTGGCTTGGTTTCAATTCGGGGAGCTATTCTGAAGCCATTTAATGAGTTACTTGTAACATGATGGACATATTTTTGTGGAAAATCTTGTCAGAATCACTATAAAGCCTTTATAAACAAAGAAAGATTGTGGTTTGGTTTAAAAAAATAACATATCCTGCTTTGGTCTTCTCTATTTAATAAAAAGTAGTGCTGTCAAACGATTAAAATTTTTAATCAGATTAATCACAGGGTTACTGTGGATTAATTTCGATTAATCACGATTAAATATCATTCATTTTTAATCTATATTAATCGCGTTTCATTTTGCATAAGCAAACAGACTCAAGAAAGAAGGGAATATATAGGCTACATAGATATGTATAATAAAGGCTAGATGTCTCCTCCGTGCTGCCGGCCAATGCAATCGCACGTCCGCACTGGCGGTCATCTTGCCACAGTCAGCTGGCTCACCCATAACATTGTGTTGTAGTGGTGCATACTTTTTAAATAACCATAACTTGCTCAATTTTCTACCGATTTTCAAACGGTTTGG